>CM044434.1:15680146-15697132 GCA_024363595.1 Xenopus borealis | reverse complement strand
ACTGCCCATTTGTATTCTCTGCCTGTAGCTCTTCATATGATTTAAAGCCATAACCAGTGGAGTGTGCCACAACTTCGCGTCCCATGGTAAATTTGTCTTCAGAGCTGTTCTCGTATTTTACAGTGCCATTATGCCATCAGAAACCCTTTGACAACAGCATTGTCAGTCTCTGCTGATTGATCTGGATTATTAAAATGCCCAGAGGTACCTTCCCCTTCAGTTACTTCATCCATGCTTGTCTAGGTACTTCTAAAGCAGGATTTTTATGGTCTCACAGGGTCCAGGTAATCTGGACTCAAGAAAACATATACATATGACAATAAGATGATGCACTATGATAACTGATGTTGATTATTTATAAGAATTCAAAACAATACAAGAAATATTCTCTTTGGAGCAAAAAATGCGTTTCTTAACAATGTGCACACAGATTGTTCAAGGATGTTCAAGGAGGCAAGACTTGTGACCCACTTTGGTAGAAAGGAAGGATATAGGATAATTAAAGTGTTTTCTGAAAATTTGATTTTATCTAACTGCATCTTCAAAGCAGCAGACCAAGGTGGACACATTTGAACCTATAGAATAATTAGAATGTTTGTGTACAGTGACAGGACAACCATAAAATAGATGTATTGATAGATAGATAGATAGATAGATAGATGATAGATAGAAAATAGATAGAAAGTTTGAAGATAGGGGCAAATCCATAGATCAGATATTTCAAATTACTTGCATGCATTTAGGTTGGGATACAGTCATATGAAACATTGTGAGAATCCCTCTCAACCTGCAAAATAATGTATTCCACTTTCAACAAAAAAGATAACAGTGGTATGTATTTCATTTCCCAGGAACATCTGAGTACTGGGGTGTTTTCTGATTTTAGTGAAGATTTTTAGTGAAGTAGTATCCAGTTGTATAAAATTAAATCAAATGTGAAAAACTGGCTCTGCAAAAATATGGGTTCCAGTGTAATTTTGCTAATTTAAATGCAAATAACTACTCAATACTGGCAGCACCAAATTGATTGGATTAACTCGTTAAGCCAACTTCATAGGCAGATGTGTCGAATCATGAGAAAAGGTATTTAAAGGGGCCAATTGCAAGTTGTGCTTCTGAAGAGTGACTGCATTGAATCCTCAAAGCAACTCTCAAAAGATATGAAGTATCATGGTTTAGGAGAAGGCTACAAAAAGCTATCTTAGAGGTTTAAACTGTAAGGAATGTAATCAAGAAATGGAAGGCCAATGGCACAGTTGCTCTAAAACCCAGGAGCGGCATATGTGGAGAATTATGTGGTTACAGACAACCCAAAGATCACCTTCAAAGATGTTTTATCTGTATATCGTTCTACAATTCAGTGCAATTTGCACAAAGAACATCTGTATAGCTGGGTGATGAGAAAGAAGACCTTTCTGTACTCACACCACAAACAGAGTCACTTGTTGTATGCAAAAGCTTGTTTAGACAACAGCCACAGTTATTTTGGAACAAAGTGATTTGGACCAATGAGACAAAATTAAGTCAGTTGGGCATAACAAAATGCACTCTGTATAGTGGAAGAAGAACACCGCATTCCAAGAAAAACACCTGCTACCTACTGTCAAATTTGGTGGAGGTTCCATCATGCTGTGGGGCTGTGTGGCTAGTTCAGGGACTGGGGCCCTTGTTAAAGTCGAATATCAACAAATTATTCAGGATAATGTTCAAGCATCAGTCACAAAGTTGAAGTTATGCAGGGGATGGATATTCCAACCCTAAACACACTTCAAAATCTACAAAGGCATTTATGCAGAGGGAGGAGTACAAAATTCTGTTGATCCAATAAACTTTATGTCACTGCTGAAATACTACGGTTTCCATAAGGCATGTTATATATTTAAAGGAAGTTACTTCTTACAAAGCTCAGCCAATGATAAACAAAACTTAAAAAATTCAGAGAGGTTTCCAGACTTTATCATATGACTGTTTATCAGGTTTGAAGACTGCCCACCAATTATGTTATATGGTTCGGGTAGATCCTACCATGAAGCCTGTGCTTGAATTTTAAAACTGCTCACTCAAGGAACTTTCAGTAGTTCAGAAGATTCAAATACTCTTACCCGGTTGATTCTGTGATCCGGGATCTTCTGCCCTGAGTCCATAACTAAGCGAGGCACGACCAGCTAGTGATAAATTGTTAACAGTGCACATTGGTAAACTTCAAGGACTTTTTGAATCAATGTTTTAATTTAAAAATATCCATCTTGATGCATTTAGCCTGTAAAAACAGTTTCTAAAGTCTGACATGTTTCATGGCTACGCACCTCCTGGAAGACCTCAGTGTATGTTACTACACCGGAGGATTTATACCTGATTGGCTGACTCCACCCAACCAAAAAGGTTGCTGGTAAGGGATAGTAAAAGCCAGGTGAAAGACAGTGAGAAAGCCTGCTTGCTGCTCACCTGGTCCAGTGAAAAGGACACAGAGCTAGAAACCCAAGGTTCATGACTCAGTTTCATGATCGGCAGTACCTTACGGTAATGGACACTGAGGGGCACATTTACTAAGGGTTGATTTGATTCGAAGAGAATATTCTAATCAAATATGAATTAAAAAAAATCAAAATTTGAATTTATTTTGAGCTTATTCGACTATCGAATAGCCCAAAATTAGTTTTGAATTGGTCAAATTCAAAAATTCTAATTCTAATTCGATTGTCGAAGTACTGGCCCTTTAAAAAAAAAATCAATATAACAATTCGGCAGATTAAACCTACCGAATTGCTGTATATCCCTATGGGAAGCTCCCATAGGATTCTTCCAAGATTTTTTGATCGAAAAAAAAAAAATAGTTTGAATGCTTAAAATCTTTTAAATCTATCGATTCAAAGAATTTTATCGATCGTTCAAATTTTTAATATTCGATCGTTCAAAAAATCGAATTGCGTTAAAACCCCTCGAAATTCGAGGGGTTTTAATACAACCAAAATTCAAGGGTCGAATTTGAGGGTTTTTTACCCGTGAAATTCGACCCTTCGTAAATGTGCCACTGAGTCTCTCACTCCTGTTTCAAAAAATGTTCATGTGAGAAAACATTTGTGAAAACTTTAAGTCAAATAAATTGTCAAATGAAGAGAGATTGAACTAGGGGACAAAGTTTCTTCCTTTGATAATCTATTCCTAATCATTTGCAATTGTTGGTCGGATAAATATAGAAATAACAGTTTTGAAACTAAAGAGCCGAGTAAATTAGGTAGTAATATTTGGCCATACACATTTTTTAAGTAGCAGGAGAGGTGTAGGAGCATTTTTTATTCTTCAGTGTGGCTGAATTAAATTTGTGGGCACATAGCTGAGTATCTGAACATCATTCATACAGTAGATGCAACTCTTATTGGGTTATCACACTTTTGAGATATATGGCTGTTTGTGTTCCAACCTAACTGTGCATTGGAACTAAACTTTTATTCTTTATAGATTTAAGAAATAGAAATATGACTTATAATATATAAACAAACTGTTTATTACCACACATTTATGTACGCTAAAGCTATATCATTATACCATTTAATTGTGAAATGACTGGCTAACCTTAATAACTCCTTGCAACCCAAGGGAAATACATTCAGAACTAATCAGTTCAGAAAATGCTATAATCTTGTGCATATAGTTAGTATGAATTTGTGTAATTTACATGTGTAATAGCCTTCTCCTATTGTAGCAACATTTCTTGGAGATCTGTCCCAACCCAGAGATTTAACCATTGAATTATTAAAAATAAGGACAGGGTGGCAAATCACTTCCGGGTCATGAATAAATGAGAAGAGGGGAAAAAAGCAATTTCAATAATGTTAGCTTGCTGCCAACAAAAATAATTTTAAAATGATACTGCAATCTGAGTCATGCAAAATTAATTTCTTGTGACAGGTATTATGAAACAGACTGGTTTGAAATTGAAATATCTCACATGAGACATGTACTAGATATCCAAAGTTTATTTTTTATTTAATGCAAGCAAAATGTACTTAATAATGCTAGGTAACACTTTTCCAGATTTGAACTAGAAAATAATTTTTTTTCTTGGGTTGTCATAGTTTAATGGAGCCTTGAAGTAAACCTTAAAGTTATGAAACACATTTTCCACCTTTCTAAGAATAAATATTGTAAATAAAAATAATACATTTTTGGTAGCTATATATTTATACAGTACCATTTTTCACTCTGTCTTTGCTTTTTTACTGTTTTTTGAACTATGATTCGTGTCCATTACTGCAGGATTAGAAAGCAGATTTGCGTTTTCCATATTGGATGTTTCAGTTTGCTGCATTTCTTTTGAAAAGAGAATCATTTTCACCTGAATCACATTGCGTCTGTGTTAAAGCATTTAAAGCATTAAACTGTGTAGCTACTCACAGCTAAACTGATAACCAGTGCCCTCTTCTTCTCTGCCCAGCATGATTTCTGCCTACATCTTTCTCAAAGATAGACATGCGTCAATGATCCTGATTTTGAAGACATAAAAATCCCATTATTAGAGAACCCCTGGATTTGTCTCCTGCTCTGATTCTCAGTCTTACTTTTAAATAGAATTGGCTCAATTTGTGTAGTCAGAAACATACAAGCAGTATCAAAATGACTGTTATTTGTTGGTAAGAACTATGTAGCCTCTAACTAAAACTTATCAAAAGTTTGAAAAAAGAAGACTGATCAAATGTAGATGCACTAGAATGTTTGCTTTTAAAAAAGAACTAAAGCTTAAAGGAGAACTAAACCCTAGAAATTAATATAGCTAAAAATGCCATTTTTATATACTGAACTTATTGCACCAGCCTAAAATTTCAGCTTCTCAGTAGCAGAAATGATCCAGGATTTCAAACTTGTCACATGGGGTCACCATCTTGGAAAGTGTCTGTGACACGCACATGGTCAGTGGGCTCTGATCAGCTGTTGAGAATCTGAGCTTGGGGTCATCGCAAGCTATCAAGCAGAAAATGAGAATGGTTACAGACAATCCAAATGTGATAACTCACCCTGGTAGTCACGCCTGGTTGCTAAGGGCTTCCTGTCAGTGCCCGTTATAGGTTTTTGTTCCTGGTGCCTTGTATCTGGTTTGCTGATCTGATTCCTTTGTTTGACCCTTCCTGGCTTCTTGATGATTCTAATATTCTGTATCCTGACCCTTTGCTACTGTTTCCATAAGTCATGTTATATGTTAAAAGAAAGTGCCACTTTGAAGGTTCAGCCAATGATAAACAAAACTCCAAAGAATTGATAAACAAAATTCCAAAGTATAAAGACAGTAATATGACTGCAAACAAGCCCTTAATACAGTACATAGATATGCCCTATACTGTTTGTTTAGTCTGTATTTTGTATTATTTCTGACAGTTATCAAGTTTATTTACATTTATTCTACGGATCTTTTGTGGGGGAGATTGTGAATATATATTATCTGAGAACCTGATGAATACAGAACTGAAACTTTTTACAAAAAAACAAATGGTCCTTTAAAATGTTTAATGTGTACAGCCTTGTGAGGCACACTATAAAGAAGCTGTTCTAAGCCAAATGTGAACAACCAATAAAGTGGTATATCAGACCTGAATAAAAAATTGATGAAGGTTTGTAACCCATTTTCTCTCTTTGTTGATTAGGGTCATAGTAATAACCCCACAGTTCATTGTCCTGCTTAACGTAAGGCATATACTGTACAGTAACTCATTTTACTCTGGAAAATAGATGGATGTGAAAAAAGAACTGTTTGCATAGAAAGTGGCATAAAGTAATCTAGATAGCACTCAAGCAAAACTAGAAAAATGACTGGGGAACGAATGAGTTTGGTATGAGCTGCTGGATGGCCATTTTGCTTATATGACTCGTGTTTGTTGTTAAAGAGGAAGAAATTTACTGGGATACATTTCAAATGTACAGACCTCTAAGAAATATGTGCCATATTGTATAAATTAAATCTACAGATATCTTGAAACAGATCGGCATCGATATGACCTTGATTTGTGTTCAAATCCACCAGAATAATGTCATTCATATTAGCTTGTGCTTTAGGTTACAGCAAGTTCTTTCATTTCATGTATTGTTTTCTATTAACTGGCCGATACTCATTCTGTACTTTTATAAAACATTTTAAAGATCAACAGTAAATGCATTAAAGAAAGGAAATGCCAAGACTAAGACCAATGGGTATCTTTATTAGATAGTCTAAGAGCATTTTAGGAACCAGAGGGTTAATTTACAAGCACATGTGTAGTTGCAAATTTCCCTGCAGTAATTTCCATGATAACTCCAATAATTATTGTTCATCAAAATGCGCTCCTTGGGCTTAAGTTGTGCTCTGCTCCACTGCCTACCTGGAGTTACTGCTTCAGGGTTCCCACAGCAGTGGCCTGCATCAATGACAATACACTTCCAATGTAGCATGCACTCAATATGCCAAAAGAGTCAGGCATGCATGTCACTCTCATGCAGAATACTAGTAATTACACCATACGGACTATTAGTTCAGCAGAATCCTATCTAGTTTTCAGTGCAACTGTGTACATTTAAATATATAGGCAACAAATGCTCTTTGCTCAAAATTTATTGACAACCAAAATAATACTGTATTGTGGGTGAAAATTATGCCGATTGCTTCCAAAAGGACACTTTGTAAACAGTATCCTAGGTGTGGAAATTGCCCCTTAGATATACTTTGAAAAATTTAAGAACTATCTGCCTAACCTCATCATTTAATGGAGCTACAGGCAATGAGGAAAAAGGAATATGTGTGTCTGTGTGTGCATGAGGGGTATGAAATGTTAATGCTTTGATTACTTGAGCAAATTATAGATAATGGGTGGGTTAATTATAGATATACTCTTCACTGTTTAACAGGGTTACATTGTTGCCATTAGAAATGACTATAATAATATGCACTAAGATTTAAAAAAAAAAAATTCAAGCAGTGTGCTGGGATCTATTTTACTGCAAGTACTTGGATACAACTATCACTATGCTCTGACTCTCTCTCAAGACATGACTTTGCTGTATTGAAGTAGTCTAGAGCTAGGAGAGATCAACTTGTTTGGCAAGGATACAAAAAAGCAAATACTGAAGAGGAGAGGACAACATCCAAATACAGTGCAGCCCTAGTCCAAAGGCCAAGCATATCTGATTGAATCCTGATCAGGCCAGTTGGTGAGGCCACTACCTTAGCACTGTACTATAAAAATTTAAATAGAATACCTTTTAGAATCACAGAAGAGTACAAGTGAAATACAACTGCAATCAGTAATATGTTTATCCTTTTTAGATAAAATAGATTTGTCCTTATGATAGTTAACATATGTGATGTTCATATCAGGCCCATAACTCAAGTTTGAAGACACTGTCTCAATCCATTTGATGTTTTAAAACTACTGTATTTACATTTGGAAACATATAAAGGAAAGCCCTGAAGCTATAAGCGCAGGGGCTGCATGACAAGTGACCAGCAGCCAAATTATTCTGGTATAGGTCAGAGATGGGCAGAATCACATGCAGTTGTGTTTAGGGGAGAAGAATGAGTTAAAGCAAGAGATGGCCAGGCCCAGGGGTGGAGTTAAGAGGAATGAAATGTTAGGGGAAGAAGCAGTTCACTTCCTTATCTTCTGAGCAGGTAGAAACATCCCACCCTTGCCCATTGTGCAGATTTTGTGAAATGTCAGGAGTTTTCTACTTTACGTTCTCATATTATAGATAAACTGAATATGGATGTTTTCCTGAAAGTGCTTTTATATTGTGGTTTCTATATATTTATACACATTTTAATTGTAAGGCTGTATTGTATTCATTTATGTTAAATAAATGGGAAGCACTTGATCCAGGGAATGTTTCCGATCACCATTGGGGTCAGGAAGGAATTTTTTCCCTCTTGAAGTATACTTGGCACTGGCTTTGGGGTGGGTTTTTTGCCTTCCTCTGGATCAAAATAGTGCACATACAGATGCAGTCACTTGGATTTGTAAGTTAAATGCGTCGTGACTTAACTCATCTAACCCATTTATCCCACTTAGCACAGAATATTGTGTCACAGCATCCCATCCAATTAAAGAGTTCACCATTGAAAACAATGGTGCTTTGGTATGCTAATGAAAAGGTTAAATGCATTAAATGAGTTAAGATGACTTTAGATAACATAGTTTCTTCAATTAGCCCTGAGTCACAATGCATTTATCTTACAAATCCAAGTGACTGCATCTGTATGATATTATCTTTTAAGTTTTATTTGTCACAGCGCTGATAGGACTTGCCAGAGTACTTCACAGGTAAGGTTAGCAGAGTGAGAAAGGAGGTTATCTCCTGTGCCTGCACAGTGGATTGATTGATACAGAAACTACTACTTGTGCTAGGAGGCGGCCTGTTTGGATTTCCGATCATCAAGACACTGAAGATGCAGGTCCAGCTGCAGGGTGCTGAACTTCTCTCATGATGGTGGCTCAGCATAGTAGCAATCAAGCTGTCAAGGTCCTATTTATTTGATAAAATATGAATAAATGCTGTGGCCATTTTACAGCCATCTTTGTCTCCTGGTTTCATTAAGGTATGTAATAATGGGTGCAGTGGTATAGCTCAAGGGGAAGGGTTATATTGGGGAGTCCCAATTCTTCAGGTAGATTGAATGAGTTTATAATTATGTGTAGACAATTGGGTTATTTGGACAATGAATTGAATAAATTTCCTTATGGAGATATTCTGACCCATAGAGATATTCTGACTGTATAATTCATTTTGCTTATAAAATGAATACTGTATTGGCTCTGCTTTGATTAAACTGAAGGGTTTGATATTTGCAGAAGCTACTTTGCTATTGTAGTTAAAAGAATATTAGATGTAGTAATACTTTTTCTTCAGTGCCAAAGACTAACCTGTGGTGCAGATAACTGACTTGAATCAGAATAATGTTTGGAACAAACTTCAGATCCCATGTTTTAATCAGCTACACAATATATATTTTCTTGAAAAATGTGCTACAACACCTTTCATGTTTATTCAACAGTAAAAGCTTTGGTCTAATAACTTCTAGCAACCACAACCCAAAAAGAGTATAAAACTAGAAAATACTTAAAGAAAGCCAACCAAAAAAAATAGTACTCCAGCTATTGCAAAAGAACATGGGGAGTTTTAAAGGATAACTAAAGGATAACTAAACCCCCCAGGTACAAAAGCCCCCCTTCCACTTCCCTCCATCAGCCCCTCTTATCTCTCCCTTCCCTCGCAGTTTGTTATGTAAAATAAAGCCCCTATTTGAAAAACTGAGCTTAAAAATGCAGAGTAGCAGAGGAGAGTTCCCAGGCACCATCTCTTCTTGCAGGAGTATGCTCCTGCAAGGTGTGTGTCAGCTCTGAGAAATCCAGAAAGTTCTAATGACTCCAACCAAATACACACAGACTTTCCCCCCTTATTTATCAATACATTTTCAAAAATATTTATTGTGAAGAAAAAGTCACAATAAATTGTAAAAAAAGTCTGAATCTATGATGTTTTTTCGATTTTACACTTGAAACCTATCATTTTTTTCTGTAAAATTGCCCAAAAAGTATAGTTTTCTTAGAATTTTCTGTGAACTCCTGCTGCGCTGCTCTGCATTTTTTGCTCAGGTTTCCAAATTTTTTTACATAATAGACTGTGTGAAGAGGAAGAGATGACAGGGGGCTGAAGGAGGGTAGCTGAGAGAGGCTCTTGTACCATGCTGGTTAATAGTCACTGGCCGTTTAAAACATTTTAAAACAAACAGTATGAAGGTTTAAATTAATTTCTCTACTTTTTAAGACTTTATTTGTAAATTGACAATAGATATAATTAAATCCAGTATAGATGTGACCATTTCCTTGTAATTCTGTTTCAACTTCACTTGAAAATTGCTTTAATAGTCGAGACTTTTAGAAATCCCAGTATTCCTATGGGAAAATGGAAACTTCTTTTGCGTAAGATGAGTAATTAAGTCATCAATATATTACTACAGTATGTATTGGTAATTTTAGTGAGGCTACTTAATAAATGGAATTTCAGTAAAATTTAATGATTTTAGAAACCATGAATAGACTAATTATCTCTAAAACCATGAATGCCTATTACTACAAGATCCAAATACAAACAGCATGAACGAAAAAAAATGCTGAACAATGCACCAAAAAAATACCAGAACCTTGGGTGATAACATCCCTTCCCCCCCCCCAGCAGTCCATCAGCAGGCTATCAACAGTACAATGGAAATATAATAAGATAACCACTCCCCGACACAAGACACCATCTTCCTGGTAGATTTGAGCACAAAACTCAGTAGTAAAAAATCCAAGTCCAACTGTGACTTCTCTAGTTACATTGAGTAGGAGAAACAATAACATATCTGAAAGCATTTCCATTTTGGAGTGCTAGCTCTTTCTGAAAGCACAGGATGTATAGCTACACAAGAAAATTACAAACCCCACACGTTGGTCCAATAATACAATTTAATATGGTAGATTGAATTTTTTAGAATGTTAATTGTGTAATTTAGATGCTAATACTATGCCATAAAAATCATGACATAATCCATCTAAAATGTCACTAATTAACTTAAATTAACTTTAATTATAAATATTAATATAAAATATTAATATTAATTTTTAGTGGAAAAAGACCAAATCCAAAAATCCTGCATCTCAGATCTGCCATGGTTTTATATAAGTCAATGGGAGAGGTCCCTATCCTATTTTTAAGTTTCTGTGATGTGCGCTAGATTTAGCCTAAAAATCGAACTACTGTATTTTGGGCTTTTTGGGCAAAAATTCCCAAAATTCTGATTTTTTTCGGGAAACCCCTATCGAGGTTGTCCCTGATCTAATTAAATTAGGATTTTTAAAAAATAAATAAGGTCCAATCATGAATTCTATTTTGGTCAGACTTTTTTTATTTAAACACTCAGAAAAATTTGGATTTTGATAAATAAGTTACAGAAATATTTATCTGCTAAACATTTGATAATGTTAGGGCAATGAAAGTGGTGAAACAAAGCCAAATCCAAATCTAATCTTGAGAACTTGTATTAAGGACCTTAAAGGGCAAGGAAAGGCAAATAAATAAAATCCCATTTTTACTTTCTTTAATGAAAAAGAGATCTATCTCCAATATACTTTAGTTAAAAAATGTGTACCGTTTTTACAAGAAACCAGGCTGTATGCAGTGAAATTCTCCCTTCATTTAGTGCTGTGGATTAGGAATTGTCAGAATTATGTGTATTGATCTGTCTGTCACAAAGTTTGCATGTTCAGTGAAGATGCTGGTTGTCCCAGAGATAAGATTTATTCAGAGGGTAAATGTGTAACTATAGAGCTCATGTAGTGTTCCATTCTTTTAGATCAATAAAGAGTACCATATTTTCAGGCCTGTTTCATCTTTTAACTTTTAGTTAAAGCTTTGTCAAGCTCTCCTGAAAGGCTTGGGGACCTTGAGGGTAAGCAACTGAACTTTACTATGGCGTTGACTGGCATGGTTTAACTTTTACAAAATCAATTGTCAACCTCCTTAGAGCAGTATAATGGACTCCATCCTAACAAATTTCTAAAAATGTAAGGGAATAATCTTCAGCAAAATATATTTTGAAACAACAGAATAGACGAGTTGGGAAAACAAACTGGTTTAAAAAAATATTTCTTTTAAATACTAAGGCTATGACAGTGAAAGATCAGGCAAAAGAAAATGTTATGGGGTAGTTAGAGACCAAGGCATTGCCAGGCGAACACGGATAAAATAAAAGTATAGATTTCACGAGCTCCTGCTGCATGCCTGGAGGTGATAAGAGAAGTCTCAGAAAAAGAGCACATACTACATAAACAACCTGACAGATGAGGAAGATATAACAAAAATGCCCTGAAGGCAAAGTAGAAAAGATTAAGGAATCAGTAAAGGGATTTATAATAAATAATTTTCAATGAACTCTACATGCAATTCAGAAATATTGGACACTTTACAGAAGTTACTTACTTGATTCTATTTATTTGATTTTACACAAAGTGGTCAGGATTATTCTATTTCTTAAAATCAAATAATATGTATTGAGACAGGCTAAAACATTTTGCATTCCTTTCAACATATCTTGAATTATGCATTAGAACAAGTTTTTTTTGCAGCACATTTTGTCATTTTTGTCCAAATTGATATTATTTTTGTCATTTCTGTATCAGTCTTTTTCCGCAGTTAGATGAAAGTCTACCAATTTATGTGCAGGAATTTCAAATGAATATTTCATCAGAGCATTAAATGCAGGTACTATGTTTAATCCAATTAATGGCAAAATATTAAAATATTGTTTATATTATATAGGCATGCACCGAATCCACTATTTTTGATTCGGCCGAACCCCAGAATCCTTCCCGAAAGATTTGGCCGAATACCGAACCGAATCCGAACCCTAATTTGCATATGCAAATTATGGGTGGGAAGGGGAAAACATTTTTTACTTCCTTGTTTTGTGCCAAAAAGTCACGTGATTTAGCTCCCTGGCCCTAATTTGCATATGCAAATTAGGATTCAGATTCGGTTCGGCCAGGCAGAAGGATTCGGCCGAATCCGAATCCTGCTGATAAAGGCCGAATCTTGGCCGAATCCCGAACCGAATCCTGGATTCGGTGCATCCCTAATATTATATGGTGTATATGCAATTTCTATACAGCAGGTCAAATCTAAATTAAATTTCACAATAACATTTATTTTTATACAGGAACATATATGAAAAAATCACGAAAAAAAGGGCCATAGATTTTAATGTATTCTGTGCAGAAAGAGTTGCCGCTGAAGGCCAATGCTCATTGACTTCAATGCATTTTGCCATTTTTAGGAAAGAAACACTTTCAAGGTTGGGATTGCTCTTCTGGAAGAAAAGGTGCTTGAAAGGGGAACCAATGCTTGGGACCTGGGGTTTTCCAGATAACTGATCATTTCATAATTAAGTTCTTGATACCTTAGGGGCAGATTTACGAAGGGTCGAATTTGACCATCAAATTTTTTAAAGTGTTTTTTTAATTGAAAATGGACCTTTTTTGATCGAGTCAGTCTGTTTTTGATAGAATAAAAATAGTTCGAATCGTTCAAATTCATCGTTCAATTAGATTTTCAGCCAAAATCAAACACATATTAACAATCTGACCAGTACAACCTAAACATGTTTAATCAAATTACATATACAGTTTTTTGGGGGGGAAAACAGCAGTTTTTAAAAAATCCCATACTTTGTCAAATGGGTTCTCTCACTGAGGGAGTTCATACTGTGACTACAACATGCAAATGAGTTCACGAGCATGCTCAGATTGTAGCACTGCCCTGAGTATTCTACCCAGAATACCTAGCTTTAGTAAACTCTAGAAATATCAAGAGAAGTACACACAGCAACTTCCACATGGTGGCAGCACTAACACAGAAGTTTGGCAGATTTCAAAATAGCTTAGAAGGTTTATTAGGCAAGCAAGGAATTTCAACTCAGCATGTGCGAGATTTCAGAGCTACAGTTGGCTGTGAAGATATAGGTAGGAGGAGTCAGTGAAATCCAAGATGCCTGCCTCAGCTAGGACTGCAGTGGAGAAAGGGGAGATTTTGCAGAAGGTATAGTGAGCTGATGATTTACATTATACAAACAATTCTAACTGTTTTAAAAATCGGATTTCTAGAACTTTCACATAGTGTATTTACTTAATAAATCATTTTAGTTATGATTTTTGCCCTTTAAAGGTTCCAAGAGGTCCCTCATAGGCTAATATAGCAATTCTGCAGGTTTAAGGTGGCGAAGTGTCAAATTTGAATTTTTTAAAGAGATAGTACGTCGCTTTTTTTTAAATGGTTAAATTTTAAAATTCACTTTGAATTTTTTTCAATTGAAATCAAATGTTGGCCTATTTGATAGTCGAAGAAGCCAAAAACTACTTCAAAATTGGAATCCGAATTTACACTTGCACCCTTAGTAAATCTGCCCCTAGGTCTACTAGAAAATCCTGTAAACATTAAATAACCCCAATAGGCTGGTTTTACTTCCAATAAGGATTAATAACTTCTTAGCTGGGATCAAGAACAATGTACTATTTTATTATAACAGAGAAAAAGGAAATCACTTGGATTGGATTATTTGGATTATTTGGATAAAATGGATTCTATGGGTGATGGAGCTTTCTGGCAACAGGCTTCCAGATAACCAATCCTGTAAAATAATGTATCTAAGTGTTTTGATTTGCCAGGAAAAGAATACTTTTTTTTGCACCGAAAAAAAACCACTGCAAAAACTCTCATATTTTATAAGCTTTATCCAAGAGGGAAAGCAAACTAACATTAGTGCCAGTTTGTAGAAAAGTAGACACATAACCAAAGACTGCAAATGAAATAGATTTTTTTGTCATCGAAGTATATGGAAGATCGCCTTTTCAGTAAAGGGTAAAATTGCAGGTATACGATGAAGCCACTTTGGATTGTGCATTTGACACGGAATAACTTAACTCAGACATCCTATTTAACTAACTTATAACAGAATTTTTTGTCACAGCATCCCATCCAATTAAAGAATTCACCATTGAAAACAATGGTGCTTTGGTATGCTAATGAAAAGGTTAAATGCATTAAATGAGTTAAGATGACTTTAGATAACACAGTTTCTTCAATTAAACCTGAGTCACGACACATTTAACATAAATCCAAGTGGCCGCATCTGTACAGTACATATAGCTAGTGATATCCAGACTTAGGTTTTTAATACTATAACTGCAGATTTATTAACTACACTATTAAATGTAACCAAGTAAAAAATGATGCTCTCTTCCTCTCTCATAAAGAAGCAGTTCTATCATCCTTTATATAATACTTTACGGTATGGATCTTACTTACCTTTATGTGAAAATTTTAAACTACAGAAAGTAAAGACCCTATCTGATACTCATAGGGGCAAATTCAACAAAATGTGACATTAGAGTTTACCATAGAAAAACTCACCCACTTTCTGTTCATTCCTATGTTTTTTTTTAAATCATAATCAAATTATGAACTCTAATGGAGTTATTTTTCAAAAATCTAATTTTTGAGGGTTTAGAGTCTACTTCAAATAAAATTACAATTTAAAAAAAAACCTTGAATGTCCATTTATTAAAAATTCTGATCTTGATTGAATACAATCGTGAAAAAAAGCAAAAAAATTTGAAAATCCATAATTTATGTAAATGCCTAGGACATCTTCAATTGATACTACATAAACCCACAAGCTTTTAGATAAGTTTTTCTATTTTTTGTGCTTAATCAATACTAAACATTTGAGTTTTTGAAAAAAAAAACTTGAACCTTGATAAATTGGCCCTTATTTTTTACCCATTGGTATATACAATTCTAAATCACAGCAAAATTCTGAGACCTTAGTTATATGAAAGATATTTATTCCTTACATATGGCCCTAGCTACTCAAAAATGTTAGCAATAACCTTTCAAAACAAGAAAGGCACCATGTTTGATCAAAGTTGCATTGTTATTTATTCAATGTCATGTGCATACATATATAATGTATGTTCTCCCCATAATAACTGTGTAGGCAATGTTCCTTGCAACTGCAAGTTTGGGGTCCACAGGAACAATGGGTTATCTGTTGAACATCACTGCCTTAACAAGATTAAGTAGCAGATTAAATTTTTTTTTTTTTAAATATAGCTTTGTAGGAAAATGATAAGAATGATGATTTTGAAAATGTGTGCTAAAACACATTTAAAAAAAAAGTCACCCTCTAGGTTGATGAAGAACAACTTAAGTACAGGTAAAATGATGACAGGAACACCTGAAAATCTCAGGAATGAATTTTGTACATATTTAGGTTGAAAGATCAAATTGTATGAGAGGTTTGGTTTGATTTCTTGTACAGGAGAAATTGTGATCATGACCAAGCATAACACTTTACAAATAGCAATAAAAAAACAAAACTGAAGGTGGCAGAAAATGCCCAATTTTTGCATGTGTAAATTACAAATGGTTTAAACCAGCCACAATAAGTGACTTCAGAATATCAAAAGAAAAATTATTGACCTTAAAGCATCAAATACCAGTTTTATAAAGTTTAGATTTATCAGGATTAACAAGTACAAATGCATTGCCAGAGTGCAAGTTCACTTATTCCAAATCAATAGATGTCTCCCATGAAGCTTCTAAAATGCAATGAGACGCTATGGGGCTTTTCCGTAAAAGATTAGTGTTAATGCAAAAATAAAGAGCCCCAAGGATAATCATCCATCGCAGCAGAAGAGAAGAGCTTCTTTACTGAAGCTTTTTCATTTATTTTTTCTAAGAAAATCTTTATTGAATTTCTACATGTTTGAAATAATACTCAATATTTTATCTTCAAAAAAAAATATTGAAATGTTTATAATACCCTGGAGAGAGATAAAAAAAAAATCTAAATCTTGTAGTGTCTTTTACATTTTAACAACATTCTGTCTACATAACTCACATTCAGCACAGCTAAAATTTTAAGCAATAATTGTACTCCACTAGTGAGCACTGAAACAATTATAGGTACTGTATATAAATTGTAAACAGTTATGGGACAGGCCTTCTAACCTAATGTATACATTCATGTATGCTTGTTTCTTTCTTCCATTCTTTGCAAATGGTTTCAGAAAAGCCAATGCAGTTGGCTCAAAAGGCTCAATTCAACAGACCCTTTATTTGTGAGAATTTTGGCCATGCCCCATCACTCCATTACACCATGACCTATTATCATGATGGGTTCATGTTACATCATGTTGGTCATGTTACAAGCTAGCCTTATGCTGCCTGTGTTCGATTTTTTTTTGGTGGTGGGACTGGAATAAATTTTAGCGAAAATGGTAAGCAGGAGAATACACTGTTATTGCTGTTGGTCATCAGGTAAGGAGGGGCAAAAATAGTGTTTAGGGCTTCCTATTTCTAAGCACCACTAAATCATGGATCAATACCACTGACACAGATGCCCCCACTGCCTTTTTCTTTGTTGGACTG
>CM044434.1:15663531-15673775 GCA_024363595.1 Xenopus borealis | reverse complement strand
GTTGACTATGAATGAACATATACTACTTCATGTGCAGGTCAAATGGTACACATACAAAACAAACAACGAACACAATACATTTGTGCCTAGGATATTTTATGTTCATTTTGAAAAATATTTATTATTTTCTGAAAAGGACTGTTTCCACTGCCATAGCCAAGATTGTATTAGCAGCATGTGAATGAAAGACACAGAAATGTATCTTACATATTGATGGATAAAGGAGCTAAAGTGTGCCCTGCTCAGTAACATTTGTATACTACGGCTAGAATTCTCGTAAATTAGAATTTGCATCCCTACTAATTACATGTCACAATTGGTATAGACAAATATTAATTAGTAGGGTCAATAATAAGCTTTATAATCAGCTAGTTTGTACCTTCCAAACTAATTTGAGGCTCAACCTAAAAAGTTACACCCATGTTATACACAGTGTTTCATTACACACCTAGGGGCAGATTTACTATTATTCCCCAAAAAATTTTTATTAGCGTTTGCTTTTCGAATGCTAATCGAATAGTTTTAGGCTGCACCCTATTATTCAATCTTCGATCATTCGATGATCGAATAACTATCGAATAACGATCATTCGAATGAATTTTTCGATCATTCGTATAATTCGTACGATTCGAACAATCAAAGACTTCGATCGTACGAATCCTATTCGATCAGGACTTAGCCTCAGAAGCCTATGGGAGGGCTTTCATAGGCTTCTTTTAAAATTCGGTAGGTCCAATCTGGCGAAGTAGGCAATCAAGTAAATGTAATATTTTAAATCCTTCGCTGATCGTATGATCGAATATTATATCATTCGAATCTATTCGATCGCTCGCTATTCGATGATCGAATAAGCCTAATTTGCATATTCGACCAATCGAATTAATCCTACGATCGGAATTCGATCGAATTAATCCTACGATCGGAATTCGATCGAATTCACGTGAATTTAGTAAATCGGCCCCTTATTGTAGGGAGAAAGAGTGATGCTTTAGGCCTTCCAACACTTAGCAAAAAATTAATTAAAGGTTAAAAAGAGGCCCTCACTCAGCATCCAGTGCCAGGGCTAGGCCAGGCATGCGTGCGTGCATGCCCAATTACAATGAAGGTGAGAGTGATAGAGGGGAAGGAGGAGAGTGCAATGGAGGAGAGGGTGGGGTGAACGATGGGGGGAGAGATGGGTGAGCAACAGAAGGGAGTAAGGGTTGAGCAATGGAGGGGAAGGAGGAGAGCACAGGGAAGAGAGCAACGGAGGAGAGGCGAGGGAGGGGTGGGCAGGGGAATGGAGGGGTGAGGGATGGAGGAGATGGAGGGGTGAGGGATGGAGGATATGGAGGGGTGAGTGACAGAGGAGAGAGGAGGACTGAAGAACTGCAGAACCCAGGAGCAGAATGGCTAGCTTAGCACTCTGGTTAGCAAAAAAATGCCAACACCTGCATTTCCTACCTTATTAATCAACACTTTAGACATTACGCAATTTAAGAGTATTAAGCAGGGGAAAAAATTCAACAAGGCTGGGATCGCAGGCATGCCCACATCTGCAATTCTTCTCAATCAGCAACAAATTAACTATTGTGCATCATGGGGCATCAGGCAAATTTTTCTCCATGCATTGCGAAACATCCCTCTGTGTCTGCACAAAAGTAAAAATAAAAATATTTTACAGCTTTTTATACAGATTCACTAAATAAACTGTAGAAGGGAGATCCTGCGTCCCTGTCCAATAGGACAAAAAGTTACCCTGGTGACGAGGAAGTAATGTGGTCTTATAGGTCCTGATTAGTTATGTTTTAACTTTGATTAGCTATGTTACATGTCCTACCTCCTTGTCTAGGCAGGGCAATACTTACTACCCATGTGTACTGAAATGGAAGAGAAGTGGAAGAAAATTTAGCAAGACTAAAAAACACTGTAGTTTTTTTTAAGATAAGGATTTTTTTATAAACATCACCATAGTTAATACAATGTAACTGCTCAGAATGCATTAGAAATGCATAATAATTCAATTAAATAAATCTATATGTGATGATAGAATGCCTTTAAAATTAAAATTCTATACATTTAGAAAAAATAATTAATATAATTGTGCCCAGTTGTTTGTATTTTTTGTAACTAAAATAGACTGGAACCACCAGAATGTTTCAAAAAGGTTAAGCTGATTTTAGAGAAAACTATAAATGCATTTTTAGTCTGAACCAGTCAGCTCCACTGTGACCTCCACAGCAAATCAGGTCCCAAATTAGATTGTAAGCTTTAGAGGACAGGGGCTCACTGCAAGTTGAACTGACAGCATTATAGAAATGTGAATGGATTGTTCACTGAAAGTGTCTTAAAAGAGAGCATTAATGTTTGAATTACCTTTATCTGAACATCTCAAGAATTATGCAGTAATATTTAATCTCAGCCTTTAGAAGGAATGTGCTATTATAATATGGAAGAAAGGGTGACCAAGAAAGTTTATTTACATAGGAAAGAAGGGGCTCAATGTGGATCTGCTTACATGAAATATATACTGTAGGTCAGTATTAAGAACTTTCTGTAAAATGCTTCTTGACTCAAAAGAAAGCACAAAGGTATTTGCTGAAATTAATAGGAGGGGGCATGTACATCAAATGGGTTCTCATAAAGGCAGTGTGTCAGTGATTGTATAAATGGTACAGGTACAAAGGAGTATGAATATAATGACATAAAAATTGTACTATTGTAAAGATTTTTTTTTTTTTATAAAACCACAATCTCCCATAAGTTCTGGGGAAAATGGATTATTAGCTGATAAAAAAGGCATAAGACAACTAAACCTCCAACAATGCATGCCTTCTGGAGAGGGTTTGAATTGTGTGGCATTTTTATCAAAGCAAATTATGTTATTTAATATTATTATAGTTATCATAATTTGTTGTAGTTTTCTGTATAGTGTGGCTGCAAACATTTTTATTTGGCTAAAAATGCCACCTTAAAGAACATATACTTTACAATTTAAATCTAAATGGGATATCTGATTAGAAAACAATATAAAACTGCAACATGTATTTTATAAATCACCTTTTTTTGGTATTATATAAAAAATTGACTGTGCAATGTTTTATGTAATGGAATAGTGGATCATATGAAAAAAGTACAAATAATATTCACAATAAAATAACAAATAATAAAAACAATATTAGGCATCAGCCTAATAATCCATAACTTTCTTTTTTTTACATTCATACAAATTGGTCCTAATACCTTAAGACTAGGGATGACTAAATAAAAAAATAGCTATTGACTCCATTGCATTTGGCACAATAATAGGTCCTAATATCTTAAAACTAGGGATGACCAAATCTGTCTAAAATTTTGTGTCATCATAGAAAATAGTCCATTGACTCCATTGCATTTGGCACAATAAAAAATGCCCTTGACACAATACATTTTTCAGGAGAAAAAGCTTCCGCTGACTCCAATCCATATGGCATGATTAAAAAATGCCCATTGACTCTAATGGATTTGGCCTGAGAAAAAAGGAGGTGAAAAATCCCACCAGCTTGATTGATCAGTTAGGACCAATCAAGCTCTACTGAACTGGCCTTTATAATATTTTCATTGTCATTTTATCTTTGCTTGGAAATTGGCCTTAACCTTGTTGTATGTCTGTAGCTCTGGTTGTCCTGGCTCTTACCCGAAATTGTTTTCCTGCATTCTGAAACCAAACTTTAGTATCATTTGTTACTGAAACAAGTATTTTACAACTGTTGACCTGACTTCAAGTTGTTTCTGTACTCTGTCTGCATTGTCCTGTATAGTCTGTTTTGTACAATGCCTGCTCTCTCTTCTCTCATGTTCTGATACAACACTCTATCCTTTACTGTCTGTTCTATTGCTTCTTTCCTGTGGGACTCCTCATTATGCCAATCACACATTTCTACGAATTTCAATCTAGCCGTAGGGTGATCCCTGGCCTGGACATTTGGTTTATATTTTAAATAGACAATAAGATGTATTTTGTTTTGATTTTGTCCATTGTGAAAAAGGCTGTTCTTTACTTAACTGAATATGAAGGTTTTGTGGGAGATTTGTTTAATGTGTGTTATTCTTTTGTTTAGTTTTTTTGGGATCATGGCTCATGACTGATCAAAAAGTACATATCCTTTGGTTCTGCTTTTTCTTGTTAATGTAGTTTTGGTTAATCAAAAAAACTCGTTCAGCTGTTTCTCGTCCAGAGACAAAACATTTTTCATTTTGAAAGTCAGAAATTATTTTTATTCTTCTGCTGCAAACTTGGAAATAGTTTCAATGGAGTTTTCTTTAACTTTGCTTGCACCAATAGAAAAAAGACCTTGTTAAAGCTGATTTCCACGTATTTTCTACTTTATTTATTACTTATGAGCCCTTTAAGGCATATTTCCCAATATCTATGAATAGGGTGTTGTATGGATTATGATGTTATTAAGGTTTTATAGGTTAGTTTTTATTGTGACACAAATATGGAAGAAATTTAAATGTTTATTAAATGTGTACCACCATTTGAAGGGTAATTTACTTTACCCTGGACACATGTGCTAAGGAGCACATTGCAGCATCAGGAGGTGCAGCTAGCCCAATCCTTACTTCTGGCCTTAGGGCAGACATAAGAACAGAACCCAGCTGCAGGCTGCACCTCCTGCTCTATTCCTATGTGCTTACCCCCACTTGCTCCTCACCAATAAACAATGTATTTGTGGGAGAACCATGGTGGCCTAGTGGGGGTGCAACAGGGATGCCTGTCACACCCTTGGCAGGGATCCCCTCTGTGTCTGTTCTCAAGAGCGCCTATGCGTGTTGTGAGAGGATAGCAGTGCTGCTCACTTCCTGGTTTGAAGTGATGGTGCAGATATCGACATTACGCTTGGTGTGAGTTTAGAATATTTAAAGGTGCAGGCACCAATTACACTTTGCCCACTGTAAAGGATCTTCCTTAGTTCCTGGGTGTATTCTGTGCTTATTCCTGTTGTGTATTCTAATGTTTGAACTTTGCCTGTCCCTGATTATCCATTCTTGCTGCTTGTACTAACCCTTGCCTGGCTTGATGATTCTTCTGATTCTGTTTTGATACCGTGTTGATTGTTTCCAATGTATGACCTTGGCCTATGACCCTGAACTTGCTCCTTCTACTCAACTTGGTATTGCTCTGCCTGTTTGGTTTGACCTGGCCTGTTCATCGACTGTACTAATGCTCCCCCATCCCATCCGTACCTGTTTGATTCCCGTGCTTGCCCAGAACTCTCACCCTGGTTCTCCAGCATTAAGACCTGGTGGCATCTGAGTAGCTGAGGGCTCCACCCAAAGCCAAAGATGGCTGCTATAGGAAAAACAGTGGACTACAACTCTTGGAACCTTGGAGTTAGTTAATTGACAACCTACTGTATAGATATTTAAATGTCCATTATTTATTAAGAAATCCTCTACAAGAGAAGAAAACAATACTACAGGTGAATCATTGCTAGAACCTTCTCAAGTCTCATCTAAACCTCCAGTTCCTGAGAACAGACTGCGTCACATTGTTATTTGTTATGCAATATGTTAGGTTAATGGTGTTGACCGTGAGTCAATCGAACAGTGTGTTCTGGCTTATGCAACCCTATTATTTATTTATGGCAGTGAGAAAGATTCAGTATGATAAACAATTTATTAGCAGATTAGAGCACGTTCACTTTGAATATTAGCTAAATATGTACGAGAACATCTTTCATAGAATAGTCAAAGGGCTACAGCATGCTCTTATCACTTGGGGAGTGCAAAGTGTGTTCAGCCCCATACACCAGTGGCAAATTGTTGCAATATTCAGAGGAAGGTGCATAGTGCAGCAGTAAGGACTTTAATGGTGCCCTGTATTTAATGCTTGACTTACACTGACAGATGCTTTGTCTTGTGCCTATTGAATTAGACTTAAGAAAGAAGTTCTGCATGTCAATGCCCATGGGTGAGTCTCAATTAGTAGGCTCATATTTCACCTGTTCTGGTGTCATTCTCTGTACCATAGTGATATGAGCCTGATGGAAAAAGCAAAGCATCCTAATTCTGTTCACTTAGCTATCTGAAGTTTGTTTGTGCTAAATGAATGCCTCAAACATGTTCAATAGATTTTCAATAGATTATCTCTGTAGTTTACAAGTGGGTGATCTCATTGGTATTTTTCTATAATGAAGAGTATAAATATATTTCAAGGTGTTATTGCTACTGTTTTACAAGAAGATTAGTATAGATATATTTATGATATGTGAGACTGTATTTGCTTCTGAACAATATATAAAGTAATATAGCAATAATCAGGTAAAAAGCACAAAATCGATACCACTGCCAAAATAGGCATGAGGCCCAGTTTTATTTAAGTGTTAAAGACATACAGATGCAGCCACTTGGATTTGTGTGTTAAATGCATCATGACTCAGGATTAATTGAAGTAAAGTTATCTAAAGTTATCTTAACTCATTTAATGCATTTAACCTTTTCATTAGCATACCAAAGCACTATTGCTCACAATGATGAACGCTTTAATTAGATGGGATGCTGTGACGCAATTTTCTGTGTTAAGTGTGAAATCTGTGTTAAGTTATGCTGTGTCAAACACACAATCCGAAAGGGCTTCATCTATTTCTTTTTAAGAAGGCAAGGCACAAGTTAAAACATATGTCTACTATCTTATACAGTAAGTGCATCTCTTGCTGAACTGTTAAAAATTAAGTCCATTAAACATGCTTTCTAAGTTTAGAGCGGTTGATGTTAAAGATTTACAACATAGTCCAATTCATTGATTAAATGCATGGAATTTAACAAAAGGAATGCAGACACTGTTATAAAAATGAATAAATAACTAGGTCACTTAGTCAGAACTGTGAGCATTAACTAAATCATGCATAAATGTATTACCCATGTCATTTGATCCATTTCCAACAACATCTCTCATCCTTCTGCTTTAAATGCCATAAGAGGGTTTAAACATTTGAGAAAATAACAGCTCTCTTGCTGAGTCAAATGTTTTGAAAACTCTCCAAAGTTTGGATGCGCCATCACAATGGAAGGATACTAGGAGACCAGCTACCCCCACAATCTAGGTTCTATCCATCAAATGGTCTTCCTTGTTGGATTACCAGGCTGCCTATTCTACTGCAAACACCATACATGGTCACCATATGCTCCTCTAATGTGAGAAATCTGACTTGACCAACATTTCTTCATATATATAAATTCAGATATGCCATAACAGTTTTATTTACCTTTTTAAATAAAGTTGTTTTGCACACTGTAGACCAAAACTGAAACAGAAATGCATATTATAGCGTAGTTATTTCTTGCTTTGCATTGCTTGCTATAATGATGTTTACTATTCCCAAGCACTTCCATATCCTTCTATATTAACTGAATCTTATCTGACACTTTACTGCCCTGATTTCCTGCTTGTCAAGATCACTTGCAGGTAATGCAGTTCTAAAGTCTTGTCATGGCCATCTAGCAGCATACCTTGTGGGATCACTACAAACAATAGAGATCGGTGGGCTTTCAAGTCCCTTGTAGAAACTAGAGTTGTAAGCAAGTAGGAAGTATTATGATCTTTGGGTAGGCTGAAGTCAGTAGTGATGGGCGAATCTCACCTGTTTCGCTTCGCCAAAAAATTTGCGAATTTCCAGCGAAATTCGCGAATTGGCGAAAAAATTTGCGAAACAAGTCGCACGCTGCATCAATCACGTCATTTCCGTCGCGTCATTTTTCGGCGCGCGTCGCGTCTCGTTTTTTTTGGCAAAATTTTTTGGGCGAATTTTTGCTGCCGTTTCGCGAATTTATTCGCCAGTGTCGAATCGCGGGAATTCTCTGCAAATTCACCCCTGGCGAATAAATTCGCCCATCACTAGAAGTCAGGATTGTAGAGCCCAAGTTCAAAAGCAGGAAGAAAAATTTATATTTAAGGCAAAGGTCAGAAAAGGTGTCCCATGTAATGTGACAACATGTAATGTGATAATTTGAACACTGTAATGAACATTCTCCTTAAACAATCACAACAAATTGAAAAATAGAATTTACATTTTCAAAATTTTTTAATTTGCCACTTAAAACCTACAGAATTACTGTATAAGTCAATAGAAGAGGTCCAGTGACCAATTTTGAGATGTTTGAAGACTTCCTGACATTCAAGTTTTATATGGAGAAGAGTTTGGTTGAATTCAAATCAAATTTGACTTGAGTTTTCAGGTCAGTAAAATCATCTGTGTTTGGCAGACTCAATTTTTTTAAATAAATGTCCACCAACCAAATTTCAAGTACAATGAATTCATGTGAGTTAAAAAACTGACATGAATTTAAAAAATTCAACCGTTGATAAATGTGACTTTAAATTGGCTTATAAAATACACTGCTTATAAAATAAATTCAGATTTCATTAAAATATTATTTTAGAAAAAAAAACTATAGGGCCGATGAATAAAAGTATTCATATGTGATATACATAAGGAATTAAGGATTGAGACATGCAAATGATTCCTTTAAAGAAAAAGGAAAATAAAAATCCCTGGTGGGGTGGCAAAATTAGGTATCCCCCCCTGCAGTGATTATAAAAGCTTACCTGATGCCCAGGCCAGTGTTCCTATTAGTGGAAAACCACTTATAGCCAAAACTTAGAAGACAATATGAAGTTTTTTAAAGCTGTTCAAAAATCCGAATGGATCTAAAATAAATTGTATGCATGCTATTGCAAACTGCTATATCATGAAACCATCCTGCAAATAATTTCATGTTGGCTTTTACTCTAAACTGTATACCTTTCTTTTAAGTGAAACTCAACTTAACTGCAAATATTGAATGGGCTAGATGCTATCATTTTCTTTCTCCAGTGTTATCTTTTCCTTTGCCAAGGGAAAGATGTTCAATTATATAACTAAGC
Source organism: Xenopus borealis (assembly GCA_024363595.1). Classification (NCBI taxonomy): domain Eukaryota; kingdom Metazoa; phylum Chordata; class Amphibia; order Anura; family Pipidae; genus Xenopus; species Xenopus borealis. The sequence goes on along the minus strand of CM044434.1, from coordinate 15,664,888 downwards.
AGGAACTGACTAATTGAAGAGATTTGAGGAGGAGATTAGTATGTTGCCTACAGGAAAAAGAACATTCTCTATATAATTCTTATTTATTGTTTCACATGATATGGAGTTAATGTAAGTTCAGTGTAATAATAGTGTGAAAAATTTCTATGAATAGTATGTGCCTTTATATCATCCATTTATAAATCTAAAAGATGGGTTCAGTCAATTTTTTATTTTATTTTTCTTATTGCTGTATTACAGTTATAGTTTTAAAAAAAAGTTTCTAGTATGTCATATTCTTCACATTCACTTTCTCCTCCTCATATAATAAGGGTCTCCTTTAGTAAAATCAGTGTATAATCACACAAAAAGAGCACCTTGTGACTTCTGCAAATCTTTTTTTTTTTTAATTTAGTAGAAATGTTTCATATAGAACAATAAACAGTACAGAAAAATAGACATTAAAAAGAGTAGAATACATACAAAAGCAGACTCTTTTTTTATCAAAAAAAATCATAATATACAAAGGAATCATATAAATGAATCTTGTAAATTTAGCTTAATGATAATGACTGAAACATACCTTCAATCGCTTAAAAGAGAGCTCAACCCACTACTAATCTAGGGGGCTAGATCTTACCTTGGCACTGGTTCTAAACTACTTTACTCTTTTAAATTCATCCATTTGTTTAGAAACATTAGTCTTGGTTCCCATATTTTCCAATATCTTTTGCTTTGATTCTGAATTATATATGTTATCTCTTCCAATTTTCTAGTCTCTTCCACTAATTGCTGTCATTCCTCATATCTCGGAGAAGCCAATTTTTTCCAGTGGGGATTACCGTCCTGGCAGCGTTAAGTAAGTGCAAGGTAAGTGGGTTGGATAGTATATTATTTTTGTCTTTTGCCAAACCTAACAAAATTAATGGCAGGTCCTCTTCTTTAATTTTTATAGAAGTTAATTCATTTATCACTTCTGCAAATCTTAGTTATTTTCTAGACCCTTTGCGATTTATTTACAATATGCAAAATTGTGTAAAGCCATTGCATTTTACATGCATTATTAAGCACATTGAAAACTTGCTACAGCCACGAAATCTCAGAACAGAATTTGAAGAATGTGAAAGCTATTTTTAATGTCAAATTATTTTGAAAGTTTTTTGAAAGACATGGTAAATGATGAGTGGAATGTGATTCCACAGGGCTCAAGTTTCTTTTCACTTTTTAACTGATAGAGTTTTCAACTTTTTCATTATAAATACATTTGAGTTTGGTGAAGTTTAGATTTTTTGTCCATTAAAAAACCATGATATTTGATTCATATTTATCAAATCTCGAAAGGCTATAGATTAAAATACCAAAATGTGATATAACCCCT
>CM044434.1:15632312-15645594 GCA_024363595.1 Xenopus borealis | reverse complement strand
TGTCTCCCCTCTCGTTTGAGGTGACGGTCAGCTACGTTCCTTTTGGAACTCCGTGTATAAATATTACACGAACCTCACCCCCCAATGCTACTTCATAAAACTATTTAGCACATTACCCGTTAGTGAACTGCTATGTTTAGGTTTCTCAGAAATGCTCACAACAGCTGTCATTCATTCTCCAAAGTAATCACCATTGGAAGAATTGATCACAATAAGGACTTTTCAAAAGGAATCACTGAATTGATCAAATGTGAATATATTCTTTCTTTAGAATGATCAGACAGAATCCTCCTTGTTTAGTTAGCCAAGAAGTTCCAACTCAATCTGCAAAAATCACTGCAAGTTTTTTTTTTCTGTGTTCACAAGAAAAAAATATTAATACATTAATTGAACATGGTGACATGGAAAATATATGTACATTACAGAAAAACATGTTTAGCTAACAAAAACACTTGAAACATATTCCACAGGAAAGGCTTTGTGGTAAGAAGTAAGCAATGGATCAGTGAATGCAATTTGCTGAGGATTGTAGGCGGACATTTCATCATTTATTGGTTAATGAAACAGAAAAGAAATGACTAATTGATATTGCAGACCTGTCACAGTAAGCATAGACAAAAGGATTCTCTGACGTACAACAATAATGAAACAAAGGAAGACCTTATTGAACAGACTTCATAAAGGACCATTGAGTAAAAGCAGCATAGTATTTATATTTAGTATATATATATATATATATACTCCACAGTCCTTTATATCATGAGCATAGAGCGAGGTATAGTGACTTGTATCAATATTTAATAAAAAGGAAAGAAAACACCTCGCTCTATCTCAAATTATTCTCTTCAACACCCCCCCCCCCCTTGGATCACTGTATTCAATTTGTAGGCCTTATCACCCACATCCGTTACAACCACAACAATTAAAATTGCAAGTGCTTTTGAATAATATTGTGTGTAATAATAGTAAACTCTCTCTATCAATTCTATTTCGGAGGCCTCAACTACCAAGCCCAACCATTTAATACAGAAAATTTTAATTATTAAAGTACCAAGTGCTAAAATTAAGTATTGAAGGAATAAATCAATTTAGGTCCCTCGACCCACAAAGCCTTAGTTCATTGATTGTATAAATACACTAGTGCTAAAAATATGTAAATTATAAATTATCTCCAATCAATTACTTAAAGTGCCATGTGCTATAAATAATTAATTAATTGAATTAATTCTACTTAATTACCATAATTATTTTATATCCTCAATAAAATTAATTATGTTGGTGCTATTGTTTACCTAATTAACCCACAACCCAATTCATTAAGAAACTATACCTCCATTTTCCATGATTAACGATAAAAAGATTAAAAGTTTACACAAATGTAGAATTCAGGATCCAGTTCACAATTCCCCCTACAAATTGAACACAGTGTTCCAAGGGGGGGGTGTTGAAGAGAATAATTTGAGATAGAGCGAGGTGTTACTTCTATTCTCCTTTTTAATAAAAGCAGCATAGTACCATAGTTCTCAGACACCCTAATAAGTATCATAAGATCAGTTAAGGAGGTGTTACAGATTTCCAAAGTAGATGAACAAAATGCACAGCCTTTGCATGATCCGTGACCCACGCGATGAAGAAACAAACGTTATGCGGGGTTCATTAAATGCCCTCTTCAAAGACAAGAGTTTTTTCACCAACAATACTCTGGCATTTGTCCATTGCCCTTTGCTAAATCAGTTGCTTTCTCTACTTTTATATTTCTCCCATTTTCCATGAAATTAAAATCCAATACTTCAGCATTATTCATTATAACCAGTAAACACAAACACAGATAAAACATGATGAATTGCATATAATTGTGCACTGTGAAGGGCAATTATTCTTGATGGGTTATCATGGTGTGCTGCATTTTATCCATTGTATTAAGTGTCAGGACCTGTGAAAAATGGGTTCACAGGAAAGGCTAACAGACTTTTCAAGTGGTGCTGATGTACCCCCCAACATTTAAGTATCAATCAAGTATAACTAAAATACTAGGAAAGCATCCTTTCTGCTGGAAGAATGTGACACAATATATGCTATATGAACTGATGCCATATTTATTTATCCTGGTAGGACATTCATATCTTCTTAAATCATATATAGGACTCCGGAGAACCGATTGCAAATTCAGTGATTCATTTATTCAAACTTGCACATTTCTACACCTAATACAGTATGTGCTTTTGTGCTTTTTGCTATGCATGCAGTCACTCAGGGGACACCTTTCCTATAAATACTATGATATCTGAAGAAAATTAATTAGGAAAACATTTGCAATGATGGTGAAAAGCTATCTGACCATGGAAATTCTAGAAAATTTTTAAGCAAATAAATAAAAAAGGTTTGGTGAGTGCATAGAAAAGACATTTAAAGACTCAAAAAATATAAATCACCATATTTTAACCCACAGTGAAAATGTTACAGTACAATTGTGGGGGCCAGCAAAATTGCATGTACCCCAACCTGTGAAGGATTTACCAGTGCAGCTGAGAAATCTGCATTTGATTTGGTATATACAAGTTGTGGAAGCATTAGCAGATGATTCATCAGGTGTAGCTGCAACACCGATGAGCAGATTTACTAAGGATCAAACTGAATATTTGAATACAAAAAATTTGATATTCAAAGTAAATTTTTGAAAACTTCGACCATCGAATAGGCTACTTCGACCATTTTATTCGAATGGTCGAATAGTAAAATCCTTTGACTACGAAATTCGAAGTACTGGCTCTTTAAAAATACTTCGATTTTTTTACTTTGCCAAACAAAAGCTGCCGAATTGCTATGTTAGCCTATGGGGACCTTCTAGACCATTTTTCTAAGTTTTATTTTATCGAAGAACAATTGTTCGATCGTACTCTAAAATCCTTTGACTCAACGGATTCGAAGGATTTTATCATTTGGTCGAGCAATTGTTCTTCGAACGAACGAATGCCAAATTCGGTGAAAAATCCTTCAACTTCCATATTCGAGTCGAAGGATTTTAATTCGATAAACTTGATAAATTTGCCCCAAATGAAGCCCTTGCAGGTATTAACTCCAAGCCTTCCTTGCCATAGAGGTCAGGTGCAGAATTGTGTGTAATTAAGCAAAGCTGGGTGCCCTAGCACAATAGTGTTATATGCAAGTTGCAAGGAGTTTGTGGTGCAAGTAGTTTTTATTTGTAAACCATATTCATAAGGAATAGAGAAAGAAAATAACACGGTGTTGAATGGAGAGTACGTTAGGAGAAATAATTTTCAGAGGGTCATATTGGAGATAGGACCATTTCTGGGGTTAGGTCCATCTGAGGGAGCAACCCCAAAGCTGCACCCCATTACATGCCCCATGCCTCTTTGGCATTAAAGTGAGTCAGGGGGGTTGAATAATTTCAGAAATGGAAATGTGTTTTTTGCTGCCCATTTAACTTGTCTAAATGGTCAGTGTGAGACGAAAATCACCTCTGAATATGTGGAAGTTCCATTCCATTATATGATAGTGAATTTAAGGAGTTATTTATCAAAATCTGAAAACCACTTTGACCAAATCAACCCTGATTTTCCCCCCCTATTTATCAATACATTTTCACGAAAATTTCTGCTGCTGGAAAAGATACCATAAAATTGTGTAAAAACTTTAAATTGTCTGAATTTTTCACATTTGTCAACAACAACCACAACTCTTTCAGATTTTATCCTTGGAACTAAATTTAGATTATTGAATGAAACCCGGTACAGATTATGATATCTTTCCAATGTAAACAGAACATCTGTACTTTTTTATTCTGACTTTTAACATCATCTGGGTATAATAATGTAAAATGTGAGGTTTTCCATTTAAAAGTCAGAACACAAAACATCAGACTTTAGTACATAGAAGTCCTGTATCAATCAGTGTGTGGAAAAGAGATTTAGAAAATATGTAGTAGACAGGGAGGAGGACAACTATAGTAGGAAGGATGAGAAAAGAAGTGATGAAGAAAATCCTACAGGGATATAACATGAATGAATAAACTATAATGTAGTGTTATTCTTTGCATCTTTGTCTCAGTCTTTCTTGCTGTAAACGTTTATTGTTTGCTTAATCATTTTATACGCTTATTTTTCATATATTTCTATCCATTCCCTCAAACCACAGCAAATTAATTAAAGAAATAAAAAACTGCATAAAGCATTAGAGGATCGATAAAGTGTAAACAGCCATTACTTCTTTAAGGTGTGTTAGCTTGCGTGTATAATAAGGATTATGTTAAATCCTATCCAACACAATGGGAAGTCATGGTTGGTCAACATTCTGTATTAATTTTCCAGTAAATATGGAATTGTATAACCACATAAACTATGCCTTGAAGCAAATGATTATTTTATTATATGTATTGATTTCATCTGTATAATTTCAATGGACTATGAATGTATTTTTTATTATTTTATGATCCTTTTTATTTATGTGTCAACATAATAGCTATTTGCTATAGCCCTCTTAATGATGCAGGGATGATTGCAACACATTGTCCACGAGAATTTGTCTTCTGCTTTATTATTCTAAATTAGATCTGAATACGGCTGAGGGTCATGAGCCCTTTTTCTATAGCCACATATGTTACTGTGTTATTTCAGTCTCAGTTTTCTTCACTGCTGTCCAGTTTTCTGTGTATCATTTGAACTGCATGTTCTCTATTCTAATTATTATGAAAGACATTGGAACTAAGGTTAAAAATGTTAATTTTTTTTCCCTATAATGCAAAGTTTTCGAGGATTCCAGAATTGTGCAGGCATAAGGGGGTGATGTTCTAGATGTGATTCACCAAGATTAACACAACTGTGCATTTTGACACTGAGTGCAAAAAGAACCCTGCAACTATCGTCTGGAAGAGGGAGTGGTAGCTCCAGGGTTCCGTATGTCAATAAGTACAGTGGTGCTTAATTCAGAATGGAAGGAAGGAAGCATCAAGCATCTTGCAGAACATTTGCAGAAGTTTTTTTTCTAATCTCACCTATACACAGTGCAGTCCAAATGTGTTTAATAATAATGAGTTAGGCATTTAGTAAGGTTTAGAGCTGCTCTCCTTTAAATTGATTTTTATTTCAATGCAAACTGTATGTTCACTAACAATTTGCAGATCATTTTTTGTATTTTTCTCAGTTGTTTAGCTTTTTGTTCATTAACTCTCTCCAGCAGCTGGTTGCTATGGCCTTGTTTAACATAGCAGTCAGGCAGTAGTTTGAATAAAATACTGGAATTTGAGAGGGCCTCTATAGAAAGATAAGGAATAACAGTAACAATAATCATAACATTGTAAGCTCAGAGAGCAATAATTTTTTGGCTGTGACCCCATCGGAATTCTAGAAAGATGCAGTAGGGGAATGCAAATAACTAAAGAACTATAAATAATAAATAATGAAGACCTGGAACAGGACAGTTGATAACATATTTGGAGGTTTATTTACTTAAACTCGAAATGTTCTCATTATTTTAGTTAAACAACTTTGACCAAACTCCCATCCACAATTTTGCCTTATTCATCAATAAAATAACTTGGAAAATGTAGTGCAGGAAAAGACTTAAAATTGTGAAAATATTTGAAACATACACCTTTTTTGATTTAACACCCAAAAACTCCGACTTATTCGGATTATTGCCTGAAAATCATGATTGTATAAAGACATAAATTAGAAAGGTTATTTTTCAGTCTATTTATTGATTTGAAATCTGATGAAAAGTTACATAGTAAATGAGGATGAAAAGAAACATGTCCATCAAACATTTGTCCAAAAACATCCGACTTGTCTAGATGTTATAAAATAAGGCTTCCTGATCCTGTCCCTGGATCAAATCTGTAGTAAGGGACTGACAAATATTTTCTGCATAGCATTTTTGCACTTTGCATACATTTCTTTATTATGACTTTTTTCTAAATCATATTTTGTACTCCTAACGTATATTCAAAAGAAAATCACTGAAATACAAGTATCATGCCATCTAAAACCTGGTGAGAAAACAGGAGAAAATTGCCAAAATAAAATACAAATTATGAAAAACAAAAGAACACACTGGGGCAGATTTACTAAATTCGTGTGACTAATTCAAATAGAAAAAAATTCGAATTGGGCTACTTCGACCATCAAAATTGCAAAATTCAACTATTGAATAGCCCTTTATTCAATTCGAATTGTCCAAATTCAAAAATTCGAATTCGATAGTACTGGCCCTTTAAAAAAAATTTGATATAACAATTTGGGAGATTGAACCTACCAAATTGCTGTATAACCCCATGGGTAGATCCCATAGGGTTTTCCTAAGTTATTTTTAATTAAATTAAAAAAATGTGATCAAATGCTTAAAATCATTCAATACAAATTATTTTATCAATCGATCTAATTTTTTTATTTGATCGTTCGATTTGTCGAATTACGCTACAATTTCAATGGTAGAATTTGAGGGTTTTTTAACCCTCGAATTCGACCGTTAGTAAATCTGCCCCACTGTATAGCTAAGTGAAAAAAAGCAAAATGCTTGATTCATAAATCAGACCCCCTAGTTGATGACCTCTTAGGCCAAATAGATGATGATATCAGGATATAGCATATCAATAAAATTATCTCCCTGCACTTCACTAGATCTCCACACTTCCTTCACTTACCAACTATACAGCACCCATAGCTTTCAGATGGCCGGGGGTGGTAAAAAATATGCTAATGTCTGTTCCTTAACAAGCAATGAATTCATAGTTCACTGACTATGACATGGCTCAAAAGTACCATAAAATGGCTAATCTTTTAGGCCTACACTTTGGGGCAGATTTACTATTGGTTGAATTTCGAATTGAAAACATTTTGAAATTCTACCATGGGAATAGTTAGGCAATTAAAATCGTTCAAATTCAAATTCGAAGGATTTTACCGCAATTCGATTGGTCGAACAATCGAATTATAAAAATTCGATCGAACGATCAAATCGTTCGAATTGATAGATTCAAACAATTTTAACCATTCAATCAAATTTTTATAATTCAATTCACAAAGGCACTTCAGTAGATTGAAACTGGCGAACTAGGCAGTCGAATAAAAATTTAAAGGGGAAGTAATTCGATAGTCGAATATTTGAATATTTGAATAGATTTTTATTCAAATTATTCAAATCATTCAATTCAATCAAATTTACAGAATTCACTAGTCGAATTTACCTAATTTGCATATTCAAAATTAGAATCTTTTTGAAAATTCGATCGAATTCTAATCATTCATGTGTATACATGTGAATTTAGTAAATCTGCCCCTATGTAATTCTATATCCCCAGCACTGGATAAGAATTCAAATCATTACTTAATATTTTCTATTCATCTGACTTTGATCTAGTTATTTTGGAGTTTGAATAAGAATGCCTTAGTAGAACCTATTGCCTGTTGGAAAACAAGTTCTGAAAGCCGATTGCTGGGTCAAGGGTGGATTTCACCTTAAAGTAAGTTTTTAGATTAGACAATTTGTGTTAGGTCTTCATTTGTGTGTGTGTGTGTATTTGCTATCTGCTAGGGCTTAATTTCCTATTACTTTCATACAAAAGGAAAATAAACTAAACAAAGGAAAAACTAAATAAATAATAGTAACAATAACATTTTAGTCTCAAGGAAATTATTTTTTTAGTTGCTGCATAAAAATAATTATGTAATGTTATTTTGCTCCACTGTACTCAGCTATGCCCCCTCTGAATAGTGTTTGATGAACAGTTTTTTGCAATTTTTCTCTCCACTGTGTTTATACAATAGCACAACTATTTCAAAAGTAGAATTAAAATTGAATATTATTATTGTGTTTATAGATTGCTTATTTTCAGCAGAATGTATTTTGGGTTTAAAAATTATTTTGTGTTCCATTATGATTTAAAGAATAGACCAATACAATGAGATGCTTAATTATTATATTTTCTTATCACATTTACACCTGAATAGGATGCTGAGACATACCACGGGGATAATGGACAGAGTAAATATAATATTTAATGAAACAATATTGGTTTTCACAAATTACTTTGCAGGCATTTTGCATCTATTATATTATTCAGTTCTCCATTATTTATATTGTATGTGGGCCTTTCTTGTCATTGCCTACTTATAAGCAAAGTTATGCAGGAAGGTACAGATTATGTCTTTTAAATACTGTAGGTAAGAAATTGCTTAGTTTGCGTTATGCTTAATATAGTCTAATAATTCCAGCGATTTCTCTTTAATGGTTATTTCAAGAACATCATTAAGTATATAATGAAACATATGGCATACAATAAATTAATGTTATTGTGCTTCAGATGTCATAAGTATGCTCCTCTTGACTTCCACATCAACCATTGGGATTTGAGTTCTTAGCTATGCACCAGTCTATCTAAGGAAGTTGTGTTTGGAGGAAATAGGCAACATGGTAGGCTCTTTTTCTATATAATATGAAGAACGTTCTGGTACTGTGGAAATAATTAAAAAATTTTAAGCAGATTTCCTTTTTCTCTTTAATGCTAAACAATACTTTTTACTTCATCACAACTAAGATAGAATTATTCCTTATTGGAGGCAAAATAATCCTATTATTAATTTATTATTATAAAATAAGTATCAACATGCTCTGATGGAAATACTAGTTTCCTCTAAGTAATACTGTAGAAAGAGAAATGGTCAGTCTGGGTTTTCGGGGGAGGAAACATTACTTAATCAAAGGGAAGTGAAATGGATTTTTAATTTGAGAACAAGACAGGATCTAAATTCTGACTTTTACATGTCCTGTTACTATGAATGATGCTCATCTGTATGACTTAACATGTTTCCAGTCTTCTTTTACACACCTCTTTGTTTATACGTATGACCCCCCTGTTCATTATGGGCTAATTAATGTGTCTTGTTTATTGGTGGGTATAGGGTATATAGTCTGTATTCTAGTTGTGTTTGAACAGCCTGTGATTTGATGCCTGTGGGCATGAAACACATAAGCCATTTCTCTGTTCTATGACTAAATTCAAATAAGCAGTTCTTTTAGTGTCCTGTCAGATTCTTTTCTTTGGTATGATACCCCCACTTTGAGCTGGAATACAAGCTTACTATTCTATGAATGGTTCAGTGTGACAAGATCGATGGGAAAATATATAGTACATCAACCAAGCTGTATTGATGCATCTGGTGCAGGCATTAGCAATGTCCTTCATTTCATTTGTGAAAGTGTATGTGGCTGTGTGTTAGGGGTTAAATGATGAATTCAATATGACCTGTTTTCTATAATTGTGTTAATACAGTTCTTTACCTTTTTCAGATAAACAGAGTTGCCGTGATTTTGCCTCAGGGATAGATTCCTTTTCTCCGGTTAGGGTAAGCCAGCTCTAGTCACTGCCTTTTAATTTTTATAATTTTTTATCTATTTTCTATAGTATTGCTTTTTTGACATCCTCAATTGGGACATTTAGATACTTTTTACTCTTTTGATAGATTTTACCCTTCTGATACATTTGATACATTTTTAACATTTTAACATTAAAACACTGTGTCAAAATTTTCTTTCAGGAAGGAGTATACACTATTGGACACTTTCTATGACAACTATTTTGCACTAAAGAGTAATGTTTCTACTGGTACCGGCTACTGCACAAGTACAAATATAAATATATATTTTTCTCTTTCGTGTTTTTTACGATTAATGTTAACTATTTTCACTTTTTGCACATGCCCACTTTGCGTATCGTGATTTGTTTAACCTATAAATGGTTTTGTGCAGTCTGTATGTTTATGCTTGATAAAGGGGGTAACCCCGAAACGTTGCATGCTGCAATAAACACTAAGCAAGGTATAACCTGCTTGCATTACCTGTGTGCCAGTGAGTTCTTGTTGCCTTGTGGCTGTGTGTTCCACATACTTCAATTAAAATATTCTAAAGCTGTAAGCATTATTTTAACATTTAAAGCATATTCAAAATATTTTGTAACATTTTGTAACAGGAAATATATTTTAACATTTCTAAATTGTGATCTATAGTCAGGTGGTAGACTCACCAATATGTATGAGGGGTCCAAGTACACATGCCTCAGCCCTTCAGCTTGAAGGAGGTTCCAGGGACTTTACATTTCACAGTTGATAGGCACAAATTGAACTGACATTGTCAAACTGGTGCTGATAAAAAGGGTGTTTTGTTTAAAGAAAAACAACTCAAAATCTTAAAGGAGAACTAAACCTTAAAAATGAAAATAGCTAAAAATAACATTTTATATACTGAACTTATTATTAACCAGCCTAAACTTTCAGCTTCTCAATAGCAGCAATTATCCCGGCCATCTTGGAAAGTTTCTGCGATACTCACATGCTCAGTGGGCCTTGAGCAGCTGTTGAGAAGCAAAGCTTAGATGTCTTGGCAAAATATCAAGCAGAAAATTAGGTTTACCTCTCATATAAACTGATGCTACAGGGCTGATTATTAAATAATTATACTAGTTGCACTGGTTTCTGAGCTGCCATGTAGTAATTATCTGTATTAATTACTAATCAGTTTACATTGTGACATTTCTATTCTATGTGTACTGCAAACTCTACCTGAATCACGTTAATTTACCAATAATTATTCTCAGAAAAAAATCTGTGAGAAAAAAACGTTGTAACAAAAGTGTACGACAATGTGAATCGTGAAAAAAAATTTTCACGTTTATGCCAGGACAATTTGAATGTATCAGATTATCGACTGAAAAACAGCACAAACAGCTCGAAACTATTGAGAATCCTGAAGTTAAAAAACATGTTTCATTTATTAAAGGGACCATTTGCCATTAACTTCTACATGGTTTCGAGAGATTTTAGCTGGAGTATTTTTTGGATTTTTAGCAGCTTCAGAGCAAAACATTTTGAAAAATGTTAGCTTTCTTCTTATATAAAATGAAAAATAAATGCTATGGCTGTATTACCAGTATAAAATGTTAACTTAATTTTAGCTTTCTTCTTCTAAAATTTGAGATTTAATAAACAAATTGAAAAATGGATGCATAATTTGAGACCTTTTACTAAAACACACAATGATACAGTACATTGAAGTTTAAAATAGTGGATAAAGTCTGTCTCACATTAATCTAAAAGAGCACTGACTAATAGAGTGTATTTCAAACAAAAACATGAGATATTACACACAAGTTCATACCCAGTGAACATATAAAACAAGAAAATGCCACCAACAACTGATTTAATAATGTGCTATAAAATGAAAAATAAAGGCCATGGCTGTACCACCAGTAAAAAATGTTAACCACAAAATATGAATAATTTCTCTACTTAGAAGTTCTTTTTTTAATTTTATTATGACCAACATAAAAATAAATATATAGTATAAATATCCATAAACCCATTTAATGTCTGAAAACAAATTAAGTTTAAAAAAATGGAACGTTAAGCTGTAAAGAAACCCCCTAATTTCATGAATTGTATTTCTGCATAACATGGAATAATAGCTATACTAAGAATAAATAATAGTGTATTTTTTTTATTTTATGATTGAAAATTTACTTAGCTAGAGGTAGAGTAATTCCAGTTTAGAAAGTCATTGAATAAATGCCTCTGCCTTTTTAGAGATCAGTTTTGCTCAGTAGAACAGATGTACCTATTCTTATACTAAATAAATGTCAAAGGACTCTCCTCTGAATAGATACAGTAGAGTAATTTATTATTAAAGGAGCAGTTCCACCAGTGAGAATACTTGAAAATTCTATTTTCACCAAACAGGCAGTTTTAATAAAACATAGTCTATTAGCTGTTAATAGAATAATCCCAGTGGTTTTATTGAAAAGTAGCTTGTTAACTGTTCAAGGAATAATCCCAGCAGTTATATTGAAAGGTACTCTATTATCTGTTAAATGAATAATCCCAGTGGTGTACAGAAAAATGGGGAATCGATGACTTTGCATGACAAGTCTTAACTGATTAATTGCTAGATTCCCTGCAACATATTGAAAATCAATATGTGACTTACCCTCCGTGCTGCCATGATTTCGATATTTTTTTGTTTGGCCGAGATTTTTTCTTATCCTTTAAAAAGCTAATGTCTTATTTTTATGCTTTATTTCTTATGCTTTATTTTTAGGTGCTGCTGTGTTAGGGTTTTTTGTTTATTAGTAAATATAAACCCTAACACACAGCAGCAGCTAAAAATAAAGCATAAGAAATAAAGCATAAGAATAAGACATTAATAGCTTTTTAAAGGATGAGAAAGAACCTTGGCCAAAAAAAAACACACACACATATATATATGTGTATATACAGTATATAATCCCTCACACAAGATCCACACTCTCAGGACTAAAATTTTAAGATTTCATAAGACCTGAGAGTGTGGATCTTATGTAATGGATTGTGATTCAAATTGTGATGATGCTGCACCCAGGCAAGCTTATTTTTATAATGTCTTATTTTTCGAGTGCCGGCTCTTTGGCTCCTCTGCATAAGTACATACATTTAATGCCCAATTCCAGGAGGGCACCCCGTGTATAACACAATCAACCCTAGAGGGATACTTAAGGAAAACAGATCGGTCCAAGCCTTTAAGTTTGCTAAATGCCATACTGCTACAAGATAGCTTTGATCCCATCAAACATATTTGCAACAAATGGGCCCAGGACTTTCCAACCTTTGAGGAAGGAACCTGGAAAGATATTCTTGAGCAAATACCAGAAACTAACATATCAGTTAGAGACCGATACATACACACAGTGTACCTGACCCCAAATAGGCTGGCACAGATATACCAAGGGTACCCAGACTTGTGTTTCAAATGTAATGCTGAGAGTGGTACTTATATGCATGTATTTTGGGACTGTCCCAAGATCCAACAATACTGGACTGCAATTTTTACATTTATTAACACCTCTCTGGGACTCCCAGCCATACGGGCACCACAATTTTGTCTTCTGGGACACACAGAGGGACTCACTCTCAAATCCAGTGACAGACTGTGCCTACAGCAACTTTTACATTATGCAAGAAAGCTATTTTGCTCACCTGGAAACCTAACATTCTGGATAAAAATCATCAATGACATCCTTTCAAGTCACAAACTGACGTACACCACACAGGGCTACCCAGACAAATTCAAAAAGATCTGGGACAGGTGGCTTACAGAAACAACTAACAGAAAACAAATATGGGTGGCATAAGACTCTGCAGTAACGGAAAATAACTAAACAGGTTTTTTTACTGTATACCACAGCATACAACATAAACTGAATGCCCTTTCACTCATCTATCTTTCTCTCTTTCACACACTT
>CM044434.1:15603097-15616260 GCA_024363595.1 Xenopus borealis | reverse complement strand
CAGGATAGTCAAGGTACATCAACTCCAATACAAAGTGCCTGTTGCTGTAATGTGACTTGATGGGAATACCTGGTAAGGCTGGATAGCTGCTGCTAAGTCCTAGCCCCTAGCACAATGATATCCCTGCACTAAAAGCTACACTGGGGAAGCTTTGTAAGGAAGATCTCTTCCTGCTAACACTCCTTGTTGGAACATAGTTGGAACATACTAAATAAGATATCTTTCTCTCTCTAGAGAGACTATAACAGTACTACCCAGCACTTGCTATCCCTCGTTCACCAGGTGGCCTGGTCCCCAACTTAGATAAATCACTCTGCAAAGTGGCAGCATCCTGCATGGAACCTATAGTTCTGCACAATTTAGCAAAAATAGAAACTGTACTTTCAATGCCCACATCCAGGTCATTAATAAACAAGTTGAAAAGCAAGGGACCCAGTACAGAGCCTTGCGGTACCCCACTAACAACACTGGTCCAATTAGAAAAAGGTCCATTTACCACCACTCTTTGTAGTCTATCTTTTAGCCAGTTCTCAATCCAGTTATAAATCCTATGTTCCAGGCCAACATTCCTTAATTTAACCAGCAACCTTCTGTGTGGCACTGTATCAAATGCTTTAGCGAAGTCTAAGTAAATCACATCCACAGCCATCCCAGAATCGAGGTCCCTGCTTACCTTCTCATAAAATGAAATTATGTTAGTTTGGCAAGATCTATTCCGCATAAAACCATGCTGGCACAAACTCATAGTATTGTTATTTGCTATGAAGTCCAGTATCCTATCTTTTATTAATCCTTCAAAAAGTTTCCTACCACCGACGTCAGACTAACTGGCCTATAGTTTTGAGGCAGAGAATAGGATCCCTTTTTGAATAGCGGCACCACATTAGCTATTCACCAGTCTCTAGGCACCATGCCAAAATGAATCCTGAAAAATTAAGTAGAGAGGTTTGGCAATCACAGAGCTAAGCTTGTTAATTACCCTGGGATGAATCCCATCTGGCTCTGGACCTTTGTTTATCTTAACATGTTCTAGTCTCTTTTGAATTTCAGCATGTGTGAACCATGCATCATTAGATGTATTATTAGAATTGGGACTATTAATAAGTAAAACTTCATTAGCTGGTTCCTCATTTGCGTTGACAGATGAAAAGTATGAATTCAGAACCATTAAAGAAGGATAGTACAGTCTATGTACAGTACATGGTGTGAGCCAAGAATTCCAGCATTGTTCATGAGTGTAAGAACTAAAGCCACAAATATTGTACCCAATGTGTTTGAATCAAGTCAGGAGGTACAGCATACAGCAAGACCATGGACAAAAGGGTCATTTTCATGAGCTTTAAGGGGCTCATAATTAAAAAGTAACGTTTAATAAAGAAGTCTAAAGGACCGAAACAGTTTGTACAAGCCACACATGTAAGACTATCATACCTTTATCAAATAGTTACAATAATTGCCAGCTTTCAACCACTTTACTCTTCTATATGATTAACAATAAACTCATTAACTTACTCCAGGTTTCCTTTAGATTAAACAAATGAAACCATACCTATGTAGTTTTGGTTCCACATTATGCACCAGCATTACATGCTACTGCACAGATAAACCCTTGCATAATGGCCTCCTGCTAACATACAGTAACAGTCACAACAAAGGAGGAAGGGAGGGGTTGTATACAGGTAATGTAATTATTAGTGATGGGCGAATTTATTCGCCAGGGGCGAATTCGCGGCAAAAATTTGCCAAAAAAACGAGTCGCGCGTCGTTTTTTGACGCGACGCGCCGGAAACTACGCGCAACTCGTTTCGCGAATTTTTTCGCCAATTTGCAAATTTCTCTGGAAATTCGCAAATTTTTCTGCGAAGCGAAACACGGGAGATTCACCCATCACTAGTAATTATCGATCTTGCCAGGACTAAACATGACGTAGCTTCGTTTTGCAGTGTCTAGCTTAAGAATTAACAAAGCAACATAGATTTTTCATCAATAGCACAGTAGACAAAAATGATGTCCACCACAAGCCCTATTGATTGCAAGTTGAAAAGGGGCATATACTACACCTTTAATCTTCTAAAAGTATAATGGCACTTTGAAATGTAGTTTCTGTTTTTTAAAATAATAATAATGGATAATGCCACCCACCATAGAATCTACAGTGCTGGCATAAAAGTATAATTGCGCCAACACTGACGAGTCTATAGTTCTGGATTTCTTTTTGATCTATTACTAACAACACAGTAAGATAAAAACAAGAAGCATGAAAAGGGTTAATGCACCATATTGTTTCACTGCCTATTTTATGCAACTTTCAGTGTGTGCTATTACATGTGTATTGCACTGTCGGTGTGTGGTTTTTCTTTATAAATATAAAGCAGAAAAATTAATATCCTTTTCATTGATCTATTTAGGTTACATTGTTAAATTGATTACACAACAGGATAAGTGGCAAATAAGCTGGCTTTCTGCAGTCAATGCTGTCCACTAGAAAGGAATGGCTTGCAAGAGGGGAACTGGCACCATGTCAGGCATGCTTTTTGTTTGGAAAATACATGAATTTTGCAAATAGAAACACTGTCCTTTCATAGTAATTCAACATCACTGTTGTAAAGTCCAGAAAGCATAACACAGTGAAAACTGTAATTATACACAATATCAGAATGTTGAGATGAAAATAATACTGATTCACATTTCTGTTTCTTTTTTTTAAGATTTAACAAAATATGTAATATTGTAAGGGTGACAATTCCTGACTTTGGGTAGTATGTACAGTAAGAAAAAAAAAAAAACAATGTGTGCAAAACAATGCTTATAAAATGCTTATAATTATTAATTAAATGATCATGAATTAAATATTCAAGATTTGAAATTACTTTAATTGTCTTGCTGCAACCCACGTAGTCTATTACTGTCATTAGCATCACGGTGAGCTACAAAACCCACTCTTGTTGCCAAGGAATCCTATTTGACTATTTTTTTCACCCATCACTCACAAAGTTGGCTGAATACCTAGAAATAATGCTGGCTTTCCTCCCTATGACAAACTGCCTATTCCATCTACTCAGTTCTGCAAACGGTAATTCTACACTTCATAATGCTTCCACTTTCATTACTCCCTTAAACTAGATCCCTAAACTGCCTTGTTAGTTATATCTTGCCTTGAAATCCCAGCTTTGACTTCCTTTTTCATTCTCGCAGACACTAATGGTCCATTGCTGGCTCTAAGTATACACCATTACTATACAAAATGAGATCACAAATAACTCTAAAATGTTCCTGCGGACTTGTGTTTAATAAAGAGAAATAAATATGCTGTTATACAGATTAAAAAATCTTAACTGTAGCACCCTAGCACTCTGTTGGGAAATGTTAAAGTAGCCCATATTCACAGCAACTGTAAAATGGTTCCTCAATTTAAAAAAAAAAAAAGGTTGAACCATTTCACTCTGCATTGGCAAAGATTACTAAAACAGTGGGAGTATTGTTCCTACCAATGAGATTTATTAACCAGGTTTAATGGTTATCAGATTATGATACATATGAATAATATTTTAAACTCAATATGTCTTGTATCCCATAAGGTCCAGCTACAGCATGGGTCCTCAAACTTTTTTTTTTTAGCCACATTCAAATGTAAAATGAGTTGGGAGCAACACAAGCATGAAAAAATTCCCTGGGGTAGCACATAAAGGCTGTGTTTGGGTACTTGGTAGCTCCTATGTGGCCTGACAGACTACAAGAGCCTCTATTTGGCAGTGCACCTGGTTTTTATGAAACCAACAATTGCTTTCAAACATGGAATTCAAAAATAAGCACATGCTTTGAGGCCACTGAGAGCAACAACCAAGGGTTAGTGAGCAACATGTTACTTGCTAGCTGCTAGTAGGAGATCACTGATCTAGAGCAGTGGTTGTTGGATATTTTCAATTTAAACCCTTCATTTTAGGTCCAAACTTCAGTAAGGCCCCCACTTAGCATATAGATATGGAAAACATTAGGGTACCAATCATTCAATTATAGTTCCAAAAATATCTAGAACATCAGATACATGTTCATCCAACCTACTATCCTAATATTCCTTCAAGATGATCTTTCACATGTATACAGTATATAGGACAGCACATATGCAATTTCCACATACAGAATCTCTCTCTCTCTCTCTCTACATTCTCTCTCTACTAGAGCCCCTGACACTGCTCCATGACCTCCACAATGGAGTTGGTCCCACTGTTAGGGAAGCACTACTTTAGAGATTACAATGCAAAGCAACACAAAACAATCATTCAAGAACACAAACAAAATGGCAAAGGAAGATTCTTCTGCTATTTATTCTGTATATCACCTTGGACATTTCAGATGACATGGTAATATTTAATAGGAAAGTACACTTGTCAGTATTTTGTATACATGAGGAACAAGCAATGTCATTTCAAAATTTGCACCAGTTTATTTTTATCTTAAAAGACATATAATGTTATTTCACTTACTACTGTCATAATTTGCCCGCCTGCATGAAATATTAAAGCATTATGGAAGCTGTAATGTAAACCCTTCACTTAAATGAAAGGTATTTGGTAAAATTATAGCCCATATTCAAATAAACATTGATGATTTACAGGCATAATTACATGAAAATGCTGAACATAAGAATTTAGAAAATTACATGTTTGAATGTCAGTGTGGTACTCCTACAGAAAATTCTACTTTTGCATGTTGTTCTCCACAGGATTTAAGCTATTACTATTATCAGTGACTGAGGGGAGAGAGTTTTGCAGTTGTTTTTATAAAAGGGTGATAATCCACTATAAGAGGGCTACAGCAGATTTCTATACCTTAAATATCTTACATACCTTTCTAACTGAAAACTAGATAAAGATACGAGAATGCAAAGATTGCTTTACAAACAATACAACAAACGTTCGGCTATTGATTGTTTTTTTTGATTCAACGATCCAAAACTAACCATTCAGATTTAAATTGTAGGATTAAAGTAGGAAAAATAGTAGTGACAGTCACTAGGCAACACAAGCAGCAATACATACAGAAGAAGCCACTTGCATTTGTGTGTTAAATGTGTCATGACTCGGGATTAATTGAAGAAACTGTGTTATCTAAAGTTATCTTAACTCATTTAATGCATTTAACCTTTTCATTAGCATACCAAAGCTCCATTGTTTTCAATGGTGAACTCTTTAATTGGATGGGATGCCGTGACGCAATTTTCTGTGTTAAATGGGATAAGTGGGATGTCTGGGTTTAGTTATTCTGTGTCAAACACAAAAACCAAAGCAGCTTCATCTGTACAAAACATTACAGAAATATTATTATTACCCCACAAAAAATTTCTAACCTGTTGGATTGTCTAAATGACAGATCACTGTGGTACAAAAAAGTCTGGACTATATCTGCGTGTCTATAGCTGCTTAAGACACAGTTTAAGAGGTTTATGTTTCTTTAACTGCCCAGGGCCACTCTTATTATGAGGCAAGGTGAGAGCCTCGCCTCAGGTAGCAGCAAGTGGCTGGGTTACAACTGGTGGAAAAAAGCCTCCTCTTGTAACTTTAAGAGCCAAATTTCTGGGGAGTGATTTTCTCTCATTGCACTAATGAAATGGCACCCTTTGACCCACACTGAGGCTGATGTTTTAAGCGTGGAGCAGAAGTGGGTGGCATCAGGGCTGCTGCCTCAGGCATCAGCAGCCCCAGGATCATCCCCTGTAACTACATCCCCTGTAACTGCAGTGTCTGTAAGGTTGGTGGCCTTCAGGAATAAGGATGAAGGAGGAAACAGGCACTTGGGAACAGAGAGGACAAGACTGGTACAGTTATAGAACCTGTTCTCCATAATTCTTAGGATTTGAGGCTTTCCAGATAATGATCTTTCCATAATTTGTGTCACCATACCTTAAGTCTATTAAATATTAATTTAAACATTAATTCAACTCAATAGAGTGGTTTTGCCTCCAATAAGGATTAAGTATATATTTGTTGGGATCAAGTAAAAGGTGCTGTTTTATTATTACAGAGAAAAAGAAAATAATTTTTAAAAAACTGATTTATTTGCTTAAAATGGAGGGTATGGGAGATGGCCATCAAGTAATTTGAAGCTTTCTGGACAACGGGTTAGTCAAACCATGGATCCTATGCCATAACTGGCCTGACATTCTTCTTTGTTTGGCACACATGGAACAGGCAAGATCAGCAAGACAAGCAAGATTGGTATTGATAGCAGACAACACTGGCATGACTAGCACTACTGGTACTGATAAGAGGCAATAGAGGCATAGTCAAGATCAAATCCAGGCACAGGTCATGGCATGTAAGTTCTGGATACAAAATCCAGTAACAAGAATATACACTGAAACAGAGGAAACAGACACTTACTGTCAAAGAAAGGCATTATTGACAATGTTAAGTTTGTCAAGGCAGACACTGTCATGCAGCCGATGTTATCATGCCACCATTATTTACCAGCATTTTGCACTACTTTTCACAGCAAACTCTACATTAAGGTAAAACATTGTTATCTGTAATTGTTTTCTTGCAAAACAGTGAATTCTGGCATAATGGAACATGACATTAATGCCAAAAGGTTACTACCCCAAAACGTTGCACGGCTGCAATAAACATGCAAGGATCCTGCTTGGAACTGCCTTCATGTGCCGGTGAAACAAAGATATATTTTACACCAACTTTAACACCATTTTTAGTATGGAACAGATTATGAAGCATTATCATTAGGAACCTACAGTAAATGTTCAGATGCTCTTATTTGATATCAAAGTATTATTCTGAAAGAAGATATTATTGGCAAGCCAATATTTTGATCTACTGATTTGATATTGCAGCAAAGCAATGCTAAAAAATCCTTAGGGGCAAATTCACTAAAGCGTGAAGTGTCTAACGCTAGCGCTAATTCGCCAGCGTGATGTCAGTTCGTAACTTTCCAAATTCACTAACACCGACTCTGGCAAATTTTCGCTAGCAAAATAGATAGACTAGCTCAACTTCGCACCCTAATGAAGTTGCGCACTGACAAAGGATCGTAATTATGCAAATTCTCTAAGATGACCATTTTACAGAATTTTACCACTTAGCTAGACATTACTTCACCAGGTCAGACCTGTGAAGTTCAATACAATAGATAGGAGTTTGAAAAAAAAAATCCTAAAGAAAACACTGGCGTGTTTTACCTTTTGTAGGGTGATAGTTTGAAAAAGAGCAAAATGTTTTTTGGGGGTTACCCTCCTTCCCCCCTATATTTCCAAACATATTGCAACTCAACTATACAGGGGGCACATGTTTAGGGCATCAGGACAACTTTATATTATTTATTATAGGTTTCCTGGGCTTGTGTAGTGTATGTAGGGGCTTTAACATATACTTCTATTACACTTTGAAATTTGCCCCGTATGTAAATTAGGCATCGCTAGCGTAAATGCACTTTGCCTGGTGAAGTAACACTAGTGCCACTATGCTACCATTCGCCGACATGAGTGTAACTTTGTGTAGCGCAAGAGAAAATTCGCCTGGCCAAGTGTGGCGGACGTTAGCGAAGGCAACACTAGCGCATTTTCGCCGCTTAGTGAATTTGCCCCTTAGTGTGAATACAATATATTGGAAGGATTTATTGGATAAGAAAACTCTTTATAAAAACCTGAACGGAACGAGTTTAGTCTGATGTGAAATGCGAAGTTTTGTTGTAATGTTGTTGTAGTTGAAGCTGTTACAATTCTTTAATATTTGTTAAAAAAAAAAAACACTTTGAATCCCTTCTCTGTTTCCCTCAACCATCGCAAAATAACACCTTTGAACTACACAAGCAGTTAGATCAGACTTCAGCTGATTTATCTATTCAACCCTGAAGATACACAAACATGGTTAAACGTTCCATCCATTTAATCGGAAATGAAGATCAATGTTGTTGCAGAACACAGCTCCTCTGTATTTGTCACTAGAGACAATTAGAGAGAATGCATTGCACCAAAAGTTTTCTGTACTAAAAAACTTTTAATTACAACAACTAAAGACCATTAAAGGTTTTAAAAGGATTAACAAAGCATGCTCATTGTGTATTTGGATTTTGTGCGGATTTTGTGAACAATGTACAGTATTTTAAACTATAGCAAGCATTCAGTACAAATAAGAATACAAAATATAAGAAACACTGTATATTAAGATAACACTACAGAATAAAACTATAACTAACAGATGGCATTCCATGCCCCCTTTACTATTTCTATAATGACCATTCATTTTTTAATCAAGAATAAGTGATATGCATACCCAAATCACATCTATGTCCACTCCTTGGTAAGCAAGATGCATGCAAATTTTGGTCTTGATGTAAAACTCTGCCCTTTCTTGCACAACATTGATATCTGATTACTTGATTACAAAAATAGAAGTTGCTGGACAAAATAGGAGATAATGGCAGTATTTAACTGCAAAAGTGCATATTTATTATCACACTACATGTTTCGGGCACCATATGCCCTTTATCAAGTGTAAGAAAACAGTGACCAAACAGAGTTTAAATAGCCACCCAGAGTCTATAACCCCGCCCACATCCACGTGCTGGGTAAATACATAGCTGTGGAGTCCTTCTCATGTGCAAAACGTGCAAATTTCGTCCGTTTATTTCATTCATATTTAAAAGGGAAGTTGTGAGTTAAAACAGTAGAAAATCTTTATACACTGTTGCTAATTCTTTTATAAATTAAATGTAACAACTCCCTAAGTGGTAGACCAAAGTGCTGATTGCAAGGTGCTTAAAATGGATACAAATGTATTAAAATTATGTGATTTTAAAAAGCTCCAAAATGGTGCTAAACAGACAACATATAAACATTTTGCAAACACAGACTAATCTGTGCTGTTAAGGACTGTCATAAACTGACATTGCAAAACCATTTTGCCAAAGCAAGTTAGCCTATTCTATTAGGGACTATACTGTATGTCCTAACAATGCATGCACATATGTTGCTATAAAAAAACCTTTATTTCCCACTCTCACTACAATGGAAACTCTCTTGATCTTATATTCTCCCCATTTTGTTTGATTTTCAACTTCAATGTCTTCCCTTTCCATCTTTTGATCACAATATTTTTGCTCACATTTCAACTCACATTAGCTCCCCCTACCTGCTTTGTACTTCCCGTGATGCACACACCATAACAATCTAAAGATTCCATATCTATCTTTGTGTTATTATTACTTTAATATCGCAGAGAACTCCTCTCCTAACCTTGCTACCTCTGTCTATAAAACACACATATTACTACCCTTAATGACCTTGCTTCTGTGACAGCAACATGAAAAGACCCAAAAAGCTCCAAACTTACAGCTCATACCAGCCTACCAAAAATATCTGTAAAAGACCTGATGATTTTCTATACCTTGAATCATTTTTCTCCCCTTCCGCACCATCTATGTGTATTTCATTGCTTAATAGCATCTTCCCAATCATTCCTAAACATTCTCAATACTCCCCAGTCTTTTATGCACTTCTTTTTCTTTGTGAATGAAAAGGAAGAAAAACTCATCACCAGGTTGGATCGAGAGATTTAGGTCAGACTACTATGGAACAGAAAATAACTAGGCAGAATGATTAAGGTACCTGATCAAGAAAAGACAAAAGAATACTGGGAAACAGTTGATGTTCAAGGAGAAATACTGTACACCTTACAAATGAGAATGGATACAAACTGCTACATTTTATATACTGAGCTGATTGCACCAGCCTAAAGTTTCAGCTTGTCAATAGCAGCAATGATCCAGGACTTCAAACTTGTCACAGGGGGGTCACCATCTTGGAAAGTGTCTGTGACACTCACATGCTCAGTGGGCTCTGAGCAGCTGTTGAGAAGCTAAACTCAGGGGTTATCACAAATTATAAAGCAGAAAATTAGGTTGGCCTGTAATATAAGCTGATGCTACAGGGCCGATTATTAAATTCTAATGAGAGTTGTGCTGATTTCTGCACTGCCATGTAAAAATTGCCTGTATTAATTACTAATTAGCCTTTAGAAGTATATTCTATGTGTACTGTATATTGTTAGTAGGTCCCTACACTCAGTCAATGATAGCAACACAGAGCATGTGCAGTGAATAGGGTGAATTTGTCCGGTGAAGCCAGTGACAATTTGACTCGTGGCTATTTTGTCCTATTGCACTCAAGTCAATGGGCGCATGGTAAATTGTCATCTGCATCAAAATTATCGACAATTTTGGCACCAGCATCAAATAGTTTTTTGAAATTTGCTGCATTTTTGCACCAGTTTTACAAATATATTTGCTGGCTGCGAAAGGCGGAAATTCAAGGCGAATTAGAGACTGCCAAATAAATTTACTCATTACTAGCAGTAAAGCACCAGAGAAGAAGATGGAGTATCTTTGGAGTCACAGATCTTTATTGCCATAGGGCTGAGGTTGGCCTGGACTGGTGCAAAAGCACAAAACATAATGTACAACATTTCAAGCTACTTCTTTAGTTCTCTTTTAATTGGTTCTAATTATGTCAGGAAGGCTGCTGGTAGAAGGTAGATAGTCCCAGTTTACAGTTTACAGCCCTTCCTTTTTCTTGGTTAAGAAAAGTATGGAGTACATTGCCTTTTGAGACTAAGATCCGGCACTCTTGCAGTTTAAGATGACAGGCTTATAAAAAAATGTTTAAAAAATTGCATTAGATTCTCTAATCAGTACCTCCAACCACAAAAATTTTTTGCAAACTGCATATTGCATAGATTTAATTTTAAAATAATTTTTAAACTGTAATTGTACTTAAATACATAATTGTATCCCTTTTACTTCTTTGGTTCTTGCCCTTAAGGTTTAGTCCACACCAGGCGATTCTGGGAGATTAGTCGCCTGAAGCAAAAAGCAAAAAAAGATTAGTTGCCTGGCCACCAATAGCCTCTTGTTTTGGGCGACTAATCTCCCTGCATAGCGCTGGCTAAAATGAAAAGTCGTCTCGGTAATTTACATGCATCGGTGAACTTTCTAAAATCGCCTGAAGTTGCCTTGGCAACCGCTATGTATGAATAATCGCAGGCGACTTTTTATTTTAGCCAGCGCAAGAAAAGGGTAAGTGATTCAGGGAGATTAGTTGTCAGGTGACTAATCTCCCAGAATCGCCTGGTGTGAAGTAACCCTAAAATGGGCAGAAATCAATTATCTTCAAGATCTGTTAATCAGCTGTCTTCTGCTACATTGTCACAACTGAAAGTGCAAAGAATGAAAGCAGCCAGAGAAATACCACTTCAATTGTAAATTACATTTATAAATAAAGTTTTAAAACACCTGAAAGGTTTGAATTATTGTATTTTGGAAAGCTATTACAATTTTGATTTATCGAGCATAAAAACTGGGTACAGCTCTCCTTTCATTTTCTCAGGGACCCAATATAATACATAGTTTATTCTACATCTTTAATTGTTTCCTTTAGGGAAAATGCTTTCTCGCAGATTTTTGCAGGAAAGGCCAGAAATAGTCAGATTTTCAGGCCAATTCCAGTGCAGGCCACAGCAACTTCCTAATAGGATGGGGACCTCTCCCATTGACTTAGGGGTATAATAAATTTTTTCTCACTAAAAATAATAAATAAATATAATAATAAATAACCCCCCATATAAACCCAATAGTCAGGTGTTGCTTCCAATAAGGAATAAATATATATTGTTCGGATCAAGTACAAAGTACTGTTTTATTATTACACTGAAAAGGGAAATTATTTTTAATCACATTATTTGGGGCGAAAATTCTCCAGCATCCACTTCGCACTCAGCACAACACTTCACCAGGCAAAAATTAGCTCAGAAAGCGCAAATTCACTAACATGCAGAGTTTTGTACTGGGTGCCAAATGCTGGCGACTTTTCTCTAGCGGTACTTCGGTAATGCAAGCATTTCAAAGCGAAGATATGCTAGCGTTCATTTCTGCCTTGTGAAAATTCGCTAGAGATCTTGCACTCAAGTTCATTTGCATATGGTGGGAAAATTAAACATGTATGGACTTCTTATATGTTGCAGCAAATACTTTATATATACACTGTTTAGTATACATGTCCAGGGAACCTTAATAAAGACAATAGAGTCATTATAATGCCCTACACATGAGCCCACTGTATAGTTAGAGGCAGATTTATCAAGGGTTGTGAAAATTCGAATAAAAAAAATTCTAATTTCAAGGTATTTTGTGTACTTCGACTAGAGAATAGTCAATTCAAATTTGTAAAAAATTTGAATTTCAAAATCTATCATGTACTGTCTCTTTGAAAATCAAAATTCAACCATTCACCATCTAAAACCTGCTGAATTGTTGAGGTACCTCCTAGAACGTATATGGAGTCAACTGGTGGACTTTGAAAATTCGGTATTTTTGGGAAAAACTTTGAATCGAATGCGTTAAAATTTTGAATCAATCGATTCGAATTCGATTGGATACGGACCTATTTGATCGAAAATGGATCTATTCGATTAAAAACATTTTTTACTTAATTTTGGTTGGTCTTTTTGAATTTGAATTTTGTACTTCGTAACTCGAGCCTTGATAAATCTGCCCCTTAATGTTTCATATGTTAGAAAATGTATGGAGAAAACAAGGCAAGGCCCCATCTAGAGTATGTGATATAGTTATGGTCTCCAGCGCTCCAGGATATTATTGAATTAGAGAGGGTACATTAGTCAATTAACAGATAGGGGCCCATTTACTAAATTCTTGTGAAGGATTCAAATTCGATCGAAATTCAATCGGATTACGATCGAATTCCTCATACGTTTTTTTTCGAATAGTCAAATGTACGAATTTGCGCTTTTCGACCATTGAGTACAAAAAATGTGATCGTATCGAATAGACTGAATAGAACGAATGATCGAATATTCGATCATTCGATACTCAAAGTACTTCCTATTTAAAATTACATTTGACTGCCTACTTCGCCAGATTGAACATACCGAATTGTAATAGAAGTCTATGGGAATACCCACATACTGTAGGTTTTTTTTTGTATTATCTGCTCGAATAGCCTTAGTACGATCGAACACCTCGATCGTTCGAATCGTACGAATTTTTCATACAATCAAACGAGTTTTTCATGAAATCGAACAATTTCACAAAAAAATCGAGAAATGCTGTTTTATCGTACTAATTCATCGATAAGTTGAATA
>CM044434.1:15577035-15602277 GCA_024363595.1 Xenopus borealis | reverse complement strand
TGGCACCTGCACCGCTATGTGCATCCAGTTTATTTGGACTTACTATCATTTGACCGATTAGGTTCACCCCAATGGATTGTGGACCCATTTGCTCTCTGCCATAGTCTGAAGTACACTTTGGTGTCTTGTCCACCTCTACTGTGCACCATGTGTATGTCCATACACACTAAAGAGATGGACAGGTGTCAAACGACCGGCCCATTATTAGTTTCTGGTCCCACGATGGTGGGCACGCACTTGGGAGTGATACTTGATGACAATCACAACACATGGGAGCCCATTGTTAGAACCAGTGTTTCCTTTTTACTTCACCCATGGTTTTTGTCTTTACTCCATTACATCACCATGTGGGTGGTTTTCACCACTCTGATGTCACTATGTGGGTGGGCTATCCATTAAGCTATCCTCTTTTGGGGTATTTATTGGGATTTTGCACAATGCACGGTGTTTCCTTGATAAAGGTTCCTGTGTGGGACCGAAACGTTGGATCAATAAACCTGCTTTTTTTGTTTTGACAAATTGTGTCACTACTTGTTTAAATCCTGTGAGTGCCATCATCTACACATTATATATATATATATATATATAGTTCCAGTATTCCAGTTTTGTAAGATTCTTTAATATGCCACTTAATTTGATATAAACAAATATGTTGCTTACAGTAAGTATTCATTTTCGGGGGTATAGATTTTCTTTAAGAAAACTGTTGTGTTTGATTGGAGGGGTTTTGGCTGGTATTCTTACAGAGAAAGAATTACAAAAAATAATGTAGATGTAAATAGAAAATACCTATGAGGCATGTAAAAATCTTTACATTGTTAGCATATTCCTACACACAAAAATCATATAGATAATAATCAGAATTTACTTTATTTTCTGTGAAACTAACAGAAAGGTATTTTCTAACTTTAAAATGTATAAATATTTTTAAATTTTTTTTTAACTCATTGCATAGAGGAAACGGAAAGGAGAAATTTAATAAATGGCTCCTTTATTTTGATGCTTACTGCTTTGAGCATAGTTTAATTAGTATTTGTGTTGAATATTCAATTTTAAATACCGTGGGATTCTGCACCATATCTCCCCTTTGTACATTTTTTACATATTTCCAGTTCTGATAAACATTCTTCTTCTTCTTCATTTTATCTGGCAGATGCATTGCTAGAACAGAGGTTCCTACACTGGAAAGGATGGGGCATATGGAATTTTTTATGAAGGCTTTTTCATTTTTTAGACAACACTGGACTGGTGCCCAGAAATCTCACTTTGACAGGTTTACATTCAGTTGCTATGTCAAGATCATTTATATTTGCTTGGCTAAACAAAGTAAATACTTTTAAAATTAAGTTCATAGGATTAATCAGTTATGATATATGTATCCTCTGTACCTGCATACACTATTTTCCATGCTTTCAGTGAATAAATAAATAAAAATAGTCACTTGGCATGCATCACACATACCCATGATATTCTCAGTATTAGTCAATATGTATTCATCCTGATTTAACCCCTGATACAGATTCAAAAGTGGTGAAATTCTTTACAAATCCGTGCTAGAATTTGTTTCGCCAGAATAAAATAGTTTTTGGTGAAAAAATAACACCATTTACTACAATGCATTTGGCCTGAGAAAAATGCAAAAAATCACCCATGAATTCCAAAGCATTTGGCAAGAGAAAAAAAAAACCATTGATGCCAATGCACTAGTTCCGCATTTTTTGAACAGTTTTGAAATATTTTTCAAAGCAAAATAGGGCAGTTTCTCTTTCACTACTAACAATTTGATAGCACTGTATACAATATTTTGTGTGGTAGCTTATTGAATAGAAACCCCCTGCCCCACAATTTGGAGACAGGTACAACCACCATGTGTGATGTACTGTACATGTGCATGTGTAAAAAATTGTATTTAAATGTGCTCTATGGGAGATGGCCTTCCTGTATTTTGGAGCTTTCTGGATAACAGGTTTATAGAAAAGCTACTTCTCTATAAATATTTTCTCTGAGAACCCTTGCAATCTGGCTTCTGCAAATATCACAAACTTATGAAACTGCTTTTAAGTGAATGGCTTAGAAAACATTTCATTATTAATAATGACCTTTAACAAAACAATGCTCACAAAGAAAATATTTTTCATTGGTGCTTACTCAATATAAATTGTGCTTGGGCTGTAGGTTTAATAGTTTGCCCCAGAAAATCTGTATATAATAAACCCTCTTACTGAAAAAGAAATTCATTTTGTGTAAAAAATATTCCACCTTTAAAGGGATACTGTCATGGGAAAAATGCTTTTTTCCCAAAATGCATCAGATAATAGTGCTGTTCCAGCCAGCAGAATTATGCACTGAAAAGAGCAAACAGTTATTTTTTTATATATAAATTTGAAATCTGACATGGGGTTGGATATATTGTCAATTTGCCAGTTGCCCCCAGTCATGTGACTTGTGATCCAATAAACTTCAGTCGCACTTTACTGCTGTACGGTGGCATGATATAGTGGATATCACCCCCCAAGCAGCCTAACAGAACAGGGAAGGTAAGCAGATAGCAGCTCCCTAACAAAACATAACAGCTGCCAGGTATATCTAAGAACAGCACTCAATAGTAAAAATCCATGTGTCACGGTCGGCACCCAACACCAAAACAAATGGCAAGCACCCTGGTCTTGGCTCGTGCTTCACCAGTACTGTGACCGCCTTTGGCTTCGGGAGGAGCCCTCAGCTACTCAGATGACACCTGGACTTAAATGAGAGGCGCAAGGCAAAAGTTTTGGCCAGCAATGGGGCACAACTACATGGCGTAGACAAAATTCATAGTCAGATCAGGCTGGATCGGGACAGGCAGAGTACAAATGAAGTCAGGCAGGCAGGGGTCAACCCAGGAGATCAGTCAGAGGGTTAAAGCAGAATTGGAGTCAATAATCAGGCAAGGGGTCAGGATACAGAATGTAGAGTAGTCAAAAGCCAGGCAAGAGTCACAACAGGAATCAAACAGGATAGCTTTAAGCTCAGAAGCACCAGGAACAAACTCCTATCACGGGCAATTGAAAAAATGAAAAGGTCCCTTTAAATATTTTAATTTGGCGCCATTGCGCACTGACGTCATAATGCATGCGCCTTTAAAAGACTGAAGTGCAAAGACGATGGCTTGGCGAGCGTACCGTCGTACAACTAGACCACCAGGGTAAGTGGTTTTTATTACACAATGTCCCACTGTGACACATTCAGTTGGAGAAACAACAGCCTGCCAGAAAGCAGTTCCATCCTAAAGTGTTGGCTATTTCTGAAAGCACATGACCAGGCAAAATAACCTGAGATGGCTGACTGCACACCAATATAACAACTAAAAAGAATTTCACTTGCTGGTTCAGGAATTAAATTTGCAAAATAAACAGTGTAATTTAGAAATAAAACTACATCATAAAAATCATGACAGAATCCCTGTAATCAGATCTTAAAAATGCACTTTGAAATCTTAAACTTCACCTTGTAATAGCTTGAAAAATATGACATTATGAATGAAGAATTTTTGTTCTTAATTTTCCTTAAATTTGTATTACATATTCCCATTAGAACTTTGCATTCTTTTGAATTGCAAACACTTGTTTAGTGTATTCTGCAAAATAATCTCTTCCACTCCTGCAACCCATTCTTGCAGATAATATGAACAAATAGGAAAAAAGATAGTACATTCAATTTCAATATATGCTGTTTTCACACAACATTTTTTTTGCTCACATATAAAGGATATACATGAGAATGCTCTATAGAAATGCTCTAAATAAAAGCATGCAATTTTTCATAGAGCCAAGAAAAAAGAGAAAGAGATTGTTTTATCTTAACAGTGGCTAAATATGTTTTTTTATTTCTTTAAAACTCTAAAAATCAACTGACTTTTTTCCAAATTATAAGGTGTCAAGGTCCCGTAGAAGTCAATGGGAGCGGTGCTGACTTTTTATAGATTTTTTATTTATTTTTCACCAAATTTTTGAATTTTTGTATTTTTATTTGTGCATTGTGCAGAGGTTTTTTATTTTAATTTTTCATATTTGGATCTTTAACTAACTTTCATGCTTGCTTCAAAATATAAAAAAACAATTGAATATGTATATTTTGACCCTGTAAATTTCATTTACAATTGCAAGCTCAAATGCAAAGTCCTAATTTGGAAGCATAACTGAATGTGCATTGATGCAATTCACAAAGGACATCTGAAAACATGCTAGATGAATGCTCTGATGAATTGTGTGCACACACAGAGTGAAGAAACACCCTGAAAAACAAGTACTAACTTACACCCATTTACTAGCACATTTTAACACAACTCTCAAAATATTTGTAGAAAAGCTACTTCTCTACAAATATTGTCTCTGAGAACCCTTGCAATCTGGCTTCCGCAAATATACCAAACTTATGAAACTGCTTTAATTAATGAACTTTAACAAAACAATGCTCACAAAGGTTTTTTTTCTGATTTCTGTTTTTTTTTTCTCAAGGAGTTGTCTGAAAAGTTTTTTGAGAGGTCTTAGAGGTATCCATATTTTTTCTTGGATCATTTAGCACTTTCTTTTTTTTTCATAATTTTTATATTCTGATCTCTTAATAAATTATATGACATTTGTGGTCTAGCCATAGTTTTGAAATCCTCTTAAACCACTAAAATGAGAATGTTGATAAATAGGCCTCCACAATGCCATTAAAAAACGTCTTTGCATTGGCTCACCAGGAACAAAGTCAACCCTGCTAAAAATATGAGTCATGTAAATCAGGCACTAAGTAGCACAAATATAGCCTTTTCACACGCAACTTCGCTAACAAGTGCTTTTACACTACAATTGTAGGGGGAAAATGCTGCCTTTAGGTAAAAAAATGGTCTTTGCACTAAATATTTATTCACAAATTAAAATTCAGACAAAATCTGATAAAAAAATTTCTTGTAACTAAAATCAATTAACTAATCATGCCAACATCTGATTGGTTGTTATGCGTTACTAGAACATGGCTAATTTTCACTTCTTAGTATATTTCCCAGTACATGTCCACCACTTACTCGAGTACAACTCAGTGGTCTATCTTTTTTAACACCAGATGAGTTTTCCATGGGCTAGTAACCACAGAAACTAATTTGTCTTCAACTTGGCCAAATG
This sequence comes from Xenopus borealis, assembly GCA_024363595.1. NCBI lineage: Eukaryota > Metazoa > Chordata > Amphibia > Anura > Pipidae > Xenopus > Xenopus borealis. Next base: position 15,597,130 of record CM044434.1, on the reverse strand, counting down.
CAGTTTGAACAATGAAATCGTACATTCAATTTCATATACTAAAGTTGTTAAAATGTATCCAGTTTTTTAATATCATTTATATTTTTAAAGATTCAGTTCCAGCACTCATAGCACAGTCTGTACTGTACAACATACAATCAAAGTGTTTTGTACCTGGTTCAATTTTTTAAGGCAAAGTTTATAACCTCTTACCTTGGGAAAATCACTATAAATATTTTTCTTCAATAAACCTTCTATCCTAATGACAGTAATAAGACTCTTGTGGTACGTTTTGGTTTCATACCCTGTATGATAAATGCATGATTATAAGGACAAATTATATGAGAAGCAATAATTTACTATTAATATGATCATTATCAGCTCTTGCAATTGCAATACATCAGTATTAATTGGGAGCAGATGATGATTTCAGAAGGTAGTTCACATAATTATCCATATTTCAGCACCTCATGAATACCAGAATCATTTTAATGAAGTGATTATTTCTCAGCCTTGCCACAGTCGCCATAACCATCCTGCTTACATTAAAATTACACAGAATTTTAAACACATTGCACAAAATAAACCCACGCACAGTGTAAGGCTTCATTAATGTGAAAAAAATTAATTTGATGCTAAGGAATTTGATTAGTTTAATTCCTATTTGCAAATACTCTTCGTACAATGCTCACCCAACACAAAAGAGCACACATTTCTGTTCTTTCAACGTGGGTTCCAGTTTTTATGAGTAATTAAACAAAATAATAATGGGATATAATTCCTTCCCTAAAAGACATTTTCCTACTTTATATTATTTTTAGGAGGTTATATAGGGAACAGGAGACGCAGGTGGAGAATTAAAAGCTCATTATTTTACATTGTGTCTGCTCATAGATGCATTAATGGGTGTCAATTTGGCAAACAAATGCTTTGTTTTGATTGATCAACCATTGTGACGCATAAGGGAAAATGTGCTAATTAAATGTTCTTCATAGACCTCTGGACATAGCTATTTAGCACAGACATGCTTGTTAGATCCCATTCCTTCTTTATCCCAGCAATGCCACTTGCAATTTCTAGTACAAAAGCAGAGGATACTGAAATGAGCATTGTGCAAAGTTAACTGTACATATCAACTGTACAGAAATCATCAGACTATAAGCTTTGTTAGTAATTTCTGTACAGCAAGCAAACTTCCTTTTAAGTCTTTTTTGGATATATAGATTTTAGACCATGTCTGGCTATAAACATAAGTTTTAAATGTACAGCCTCATAACAAAATGCAAAGAGAGGAAAGACAAACAAAAAATAATCCCAAAATGTTTTTAATCCGGTTGGTTTCGTATTTTCACATTACAAATGTTTTCTTTTATAGTAATTTAACTTGTAGCCCATTTCTTCTTTAACTTTGACAAGTGTTAACCCCAGTGGTAAGTTCAGTAATTGATGACTTTGTGGGGCAGATTTATCAAGGGTCGAAGTGAAAATCTGAGTTAAAAAAATTCAAAAGCGATTTGAATTTGCAAAAAAATCAAAAATTAAAATTTCAAAATGTATCATGTACTGTCCCATGCACCATAAAACATTCACTAAAACCTACAAAATTGCTTTTTTAGCTTATGGGGGACCTCCTAGAACCCATTTGGAGTCAGTTGGTGGACTTTGAAAAATCTAAGTTTTTTTTTAAACTTTGAATCAAATTAGATTGAATGCTGTGTTTCCTCGATTGATACAATTCAAATTTGGTCAAAATTAAATTATTAGATTGAAAAAGGATCTATTTCATTCATAGGATCATTTCAGCTGGTCTTTTTTAATTCGAATTTCAAATTTTTTCAAATTTGAAATCTGCCCCTGTGTGTGTTTTTGCTGTTTAGTTTCAATAAATATGTCACAAATACAGTATCCCTTTAAGTGCTACTGTCTTTTAATCTTTCCCAGTCTGGTGTTGGCAGTAAACATTTGGAGCATCATAGATCAAAAGAATATCTGATACTTTTAGGTCAAAGTAGATTCTTTGTGTAATGGCATAGACACTTTGGGGTAGATTTATCAAGGGTCGATGTGAAAATTCTAAATAAAATTTTTTTTAAATATTGAGCTATTTTTGTGTACTTTGACTAGGGAATAGTCCAAATTTGCAAAAAATGCCAAACCTGACAACTTACTGTTTTAGCCTATGGGGAACCTTCTAGAACTTTTTTGGAGTCAATTGGTGGACTTTGACTTCTAAGTTTGTTTTGGAAAAACTTTGGATCAAATTCGATCAAATGCGCTATTACTTCTATTCGAACATGCAAATCTGATCAAAAACTGACCTATTAAATTGAAAACGGACCTTTTTTTGATAAAAAAAACTTTCATTCGGACTTTTTTAATTTGCATTTTGAAGTTTTTCAAATTCAAAATTCAACCCATGATAAAGCTGCCCCTTTGACTTTTAGTTGTTATTTAAATTAAACAAGAAGTACAGGTATTATAAATATTATCCAGAATTCCTGGCAACTGTGGTTTTCAGGATAATAGATCTTTCCATAATATGGATCTTCATACTTTATGTCTACTAGAAAATCATAAAACATAGGCTGGTTTTGCTTCCAATAGGGATTAATTATACCTTAGTTTAAATTAAGTACAAGATACTGTTTTATTATTACAGAGAAGAAGGGAATAATTTTTTAAAGTTTGGATTATTTGGATAAAACGGAGTCTATGGGATGGCCTTTCTGTAATTTTTCTGGAGTTTCTGTATAATGTTTCTCCAGATAACAATCTTAGCCCTATGCATGGATATCTTTTTAAAAGTCTTTAATTAACCAAGAAGTCAGGTCTCTCTTATTTCTCTAAATGCAGTATATTTACACCAGCCTAACACACTCGATTTAAGCTGAACACTAGTATATTTTTCTCATTTGATAAATTTGATCATATAAAAAACATACATGCTTAAGTAAATAATTATCAAGTTTTTAGTATATACAGTAGAGTCTGTAATGCTCCTAATGTGGAAACTCTTTCAATCTTTTTGACAGACTGTATACTATAAACATTTCCTTTGGATGGCAGGGAAATTAAAAGATGTGTCTTACTGAGGACACATCTATTTTTATATAGATACAGGACGTAAAACTATAGAAGGTTAGCTTTTGATTGAGCATATATTCATTTGCAAAACAAAGGTCACAGAGCAAAATAGATCTGGGCACCATGCACTCTGGCATACGGGAGACATGTATTTTACATCTGCCTTAAAATAGGGTTAATTCCAGGGTTTGCTTGGCATGCTTTGAACAGCATGAAACTTTCTTTTTGATTCTACAACACCTTAACCATTTACAAAAATAATACTGTAGATTTACCAAACTTATGTTGCTCACAGATATGCTGAAATATTTGGTAGGGAATCTGAATTTTTGCACTCTGCAATAATCTAATATAACCCATTCTCCATTAATGATTTGCAAGAGAAATCAGCACCCAATAACAGTGCAGATATGGGTGGTAATAGATTTATTTAATACTTTATAATTTTGTATAAATTGTTGTTCAAGCACAGAACTATGTTGATTGAATGATGCTAGTTCAAAAACAATGAGAATACATTTCTTGATAACGATCCAAAGTAGTACCAAATCTTTGAATTTCTGACATACACAAAGGGAGTTATTTACTAAAATCGGAAATTTTCTCATTATTTTAGCAAAACAACAATGACCAAAATCCCATCCATGATTTTTTTTTTAATTTTTATCAGTAAAAAAATTTGGTTCGGGAATAGATTCTAAAAACTCTCGATAAAATTGTGAAAAAATCCAAAACATACTTTTTTTCAGATTTGATTCCCCAAATCTCAGACTTTTTCAGATTATCTCCCAAAAACCACAATTTTTTTTAATTATTGTACAAAACTCATTGCAGATCATGATATCTTCCAATTGAGATCTAGGGGCAAATTTACTATTATTCCCCATAATTAGCTCGAGCAAATTCGCAATTTTATAAGTATTCGACTATCAAATGCTTATCGAATTGTTTTAGGCTATCATTTTGCTCGATATCCGATTACTTGATGAATTTGTACGATCGGATACCGATCGTTAGATTTCACGAAAAAGTCATGAAATTTCCTTCGAGAGTCCGAAAAATTTGTACGATTCGAACGATCTAACGCTCTGATCGTACGAAATGGTATTCAAGCAAGACCTCAGAAGCCTATGAGCAGCTTCCCATAGGCTTCTATTACAATTGGATAGGTTCAATTTGGCGAAGTAGGCTGTCAAATAACTTAAATTCTTTTATTTCTTCGATCATCGAATGATTGAATTATCAAATATCTAATCATTCGATCTATTCAATCTGTTCGATATTCGATGATCGAAGAGGCCAAATTTTACTTTACGATTTCACGAACAATTTGTACGATCGTTGTTCAATCGAATTCGATCGCAATTCTATCATTTCATGTGAAATTCGTAAATTGGCCCCTTAGTATTTTTTTATTTGGACTTTTGGCAGGACCTACAGTATATTGTGAAAAATTTAGACTTTAGTAAATAACCCTCATGGCATAGGTCAACTGGTTTTGTTAACCCCCAATTTACCAAATAATGGAGGTTAACAGTGACCAAAATTTAACTTCACCAACTGTTTTTAGGGAGAGTTTTGTAGAACAATGTATTTTTAGTGTCTCCCGAAATAAATATACGAAAAAGTAATACATGTAATTTAGTGCTCAAACCTGTAAATAAAATAAATAGAAGAGGAAATGATAACAAATGCTGTATCAGTATATATGCATATGTCAATATTACAAATAGCCTCTGAATGGGTAATGTGATATTTTCATTACACAATGGATTGTACTGTAAGTCTTCCATTATGCTACCTCTAAAAGTTAAGCACTCTCTTCAGAAAAGTTATTTTTGGCATCTGATGGAAGCACTTAATATAATTAAGTGTATTTCACTGGAGAAGCTGCATGTCTAAATTATTACTGCCATAAAATAGAGTGTGATAGCATGGACAATTATAGTTGGTGCATTTAAAGAGAATACAAAGACTGTGACTGATCAATTCCAACAGGTGAATCTTCAGTAGATTGCAAAAGGAAAGAAAGGCATGCACATAAATCATAAATATCAAATGCAAATTTCTTTAATTCTATCAGTGAATGTGAGACAATAATATAGCAGATTGGAAAAGTGCTTTAGCCCCAGCAAATACATTCACAACAGAGGCTATAGCATAAAGATAAACAGATTGGCATGCATATAGACCTATAGGGATAATATACCAAATCCATGATGTTTTTATCATTAACATATTTTTAGAATATCATTGTTGATTGAGCAGAATACCAAATGCTGCACTAAAGGATTCAGCTGAGTTCCAAATGATTATTTTCATAATTAAATTTGCAAAAAAAAAGTTTAAAATAGCTTTATTTGTGAACATCAATCGTTAAATTATTTGTGAAGAGTTGTAAAGTCACACAATCGGTTTGGGTTTAGTTCAGCCAAACAGTTGAAACTCTGCAGAATCCTTCAAAAACACTAACAATTAGTTGAATCTCAAGTGAGGTTGTGGAATGCCCTGACACATGGGAGCAGATTAATTAAGGGGCAGATTTACTAAATGCATGTGAAGGATTCGAATTACGATCAAATGCAAAAAGTACAAATTTGCAAAATGCGATCGTATCGAATGATTCGAATTAATAGAATGATTCAATTAAGAAAATCGTTCCACCATTCGATGGTGCCTAGTTCGCCAGATTAAACCTGCTGAGTTGCTACACTTGCCTATGGGAAGGCAAGCTTTCTTGATTGAATAGAAATCATTCGATAAAATCGTATGAATCGTACCATTTTTTCAAGAATTTAGTAATATTTTTCAAAGAAATCGGACAATTTTGATTCGTTCGATTTCTCAAATAATTGAATAGCGGTAAAAACCCTGGAAATTTGACCCTTGATAAATCTGCCCATGAGGGTCGAATTGAAAATTAGAATTCTAATTTTCAAAAAAAAAAATTGTGTGGGAATAATTGGGAATAATCCAAACTCGATTAGAATTTTAAATTGAATTCAAAATTGAAAATGGAGATTTATCAAACCTTGACCCATGAAACTATTTTAATTCAAATATTCGCAACCTTAAACCTGCTGAGTTCATGTATAAGTCAGGAGAGGGAGAAGGAAAGGTTTCGATTCAATTTTAATTCAATTTGAGTTTTTGGGTCAGCATTATTTTTTTTTATTAAATAACCTCCTATCAAACCTCCCAATCAAATTTTGAGTATATTCAAATTTATCAGAGTTAAATAAAATCACATGAATTCGAAATTTGACCTATGATAAATGGGCCTTGTGATGTTGTGGTGGCTGATTCTGTTAATGCCTTTAAGAGTTGCATGGATGATTTCTTGGACAAGCATAATATTCAAGGCTATAGTGATACTTAATGCTACAATTATTCTAGCTATTAGTAGATATGATTTGTGAGTGTATGGAGGGGTTGCTGTGAGTGAGTGTGTGTATATATACAGTATGTGAACTGGTTTCATCCGGAGATGTTGAACTTGGTGGACTTTGTATTTTTCAACCCAACTCAAATATTGTATGCAACAAATTTTGGATCCATGCAGCATGCAGAGTTTGCATCACAATACAAAGTTTTCCAGTTTTCTGAAATCGTTATTAAAGCCAACAGTATTACCCTAATAACATAGGGTAATAAAAGGGATAAGCACATTTTTTCACTGCTGAAATGACACCCATAGATTCAAAGGGAGAAAAAAATGTTGAGCGCCAAAATAAATTTGTCGTTAGTCAAAAAGAAAATTGTCGCCCTTAGACGAATTTTTGGCAAAACAAAATGGGTCAAATTCACCCATCCCTACTTTTATGTGTTATATCACTTCTAGTAAACATACACTATTCCACTTCCAGGTCCAATTCTCAAATGCTGCTAAAAACATTCACATCTATTATGTACTTTCATCTAAAAATATTTTGTTAAACTGAATTATTAGTGAAACTGACGTGCCATTTTCTCACTTTGCACTGACAAAAAAATTACTTTCTTACTATGACACTGGCATTGAAGCTCAAGCTCAGCCATTGCCTGTAAAATAACTAAAAATAAAAATAAGACCCTAAGTCAAGCATTACCACTATTTCTGAGGCTTGATCATTAACCTTGCTAACTTAGCACTTTGGCCAATTTCTACAAAGTAATACAAACTATATCCACTCAAACATGTTGTCTGTTTCGATGTATGGTATAAGGATGTCTTGTGGATGTCTTGTGAATTGGTATTAAGAGTCATTGGAAGAATTTTTAGAATGATATGTACTTTTTATTTACTCAAGGACAAGTTAATGGTGGTTTTTGGTAATGGAATCAAAGGTGGCTTACTGCAGTCCAATTTCATTTACAAAGAGATAGAATATACTTTAATGGAGCACAAAAGAGCACAATCTCATGACCTTGTTCCCACTGATGTACATGCAAATTACTTTCAGAGATGTGGAGGTTTATTTGTTAACATTCTCATTCTAGTGGTTTTTTAGGTTCACCAAAACCACAAATTTCACACAATATATTAAAATATGAAAATATAAAAGCATGAACAAAAAAAGGGGTTAATCGATACCTAAAAAAATATGAATACCCCCAAAAACTCTTAAAAGTTTTTTGGACAATGCCTACGAAAACAAAATCTGAAAACTTCTAAAAGTCCAAAATTACAAAAAAAATGGTCCAATAAGATCAGTGCAGCTGCCATTTAATTCTTTAGGACCTTGAAAACGTTTACCTAGTGAATTTTTGTATTAAAAGGTTTTGTGGCTTTTACATTTAATAAAGCTCAAAATTTTAGATCTTTGAAGAAATATAGGAAAATCACAAATTTTTCAAAACTTTTGGAAAAAATTAAAGAAAGTAAATGGGCCCCAAAATGTATCAAATAATGTATGAACCAATAAACCCCATCTGTATCTCAGAGAGGTTTCTTTCTGTGCACAGAAACATTGCATTGTCAAGTGTATTGTCAAGTTATTGCCATTCTACTTGCTTTCTAGGATTAGATAGGATTAGAGCCATCCTGTAACCAATTCCAACATAAAATACTTACAATTTCCATGTTAACAGCCAACTTCAAAAATGAAAACAGCAAAATATGCAACGTCTCTTATTTGAAGTTCTACTTAAACCGAAAACGTATTGAAGGCTGATGCTGCTTCATTTATTTCAGCTTCAACAAACTGCAGCTGAGAATGCCATGAAAGTTATTAAAAGATCCTATTATAAAACAAACAGCAAAAAAGAAACGCTAAAGAAACGTTTTCGATCGGAAACGGCCATATTTGATCGTATCGTTCAAATCGAAGTATTTTGCACAAAATCCTTAGAATTTTCAGGACATGTTCAAGGAGGTCCCCCATAGGCTTAAATGGTTAAGATTCGGCAGCTTTAAGGTGGCGAATATTCAAATTTGAAGGGTTTGTAAAGGGCCAGTAATTCAAAATTTTGGGCTATTCAGTAGTCAAAGTAGCCCAAATTACTTCTAAATTCAAATATTTGAAATTTTTATTTTATTCGAATATTCACTTCGACCCTTAGTAAATGTGCCCCTAAATGTATTTCTTCTACGATATTTCAGAAGGATACTACATCCATAGTTTGTAGCTTATGAAATTAATTATTTTCTCATCTGTGTTGTAACTATCAGCTTAAAACAGTTGTATAGGTAATGCAATGACATATTTGCACTAGGTTTGGTACCCACACCAACCAATAGGATATTTCTTTTCATGTAGCTAGTAAATGCTACATATAATGATAACTAGTCTTGGTGCAAACTGTGCTGCTTTTATTACCTTACTTACTAATTGCTTCCTAAAGCACATTTTTAACTAATGAAGTCAAACGTAAAAACAACATTGTGAAATTGGGGGTCAAAGTGAATATTTGAATAAAATTTTCATTTTTAAAATTTTAATTTCAAAGTGATTTTGGGCTATTACAACCATCGAATAGTCCAAAATTCGATTCAAATTGAAAAAAAATCTAAAATTTTAAATCTAAAATTTACTGTCTCTTTAAAATCCTTCGATTTCAACACTTCGCCACCTTAAAGCTTCCATATTGCCATTTTAGCCTATGTACTAAAATGAATCGAACGATGCATATGAATGATTTCAATTTGAACCTGGTAAAATAGAATTTGGCGAAAAGGGTAACATAAAGGGGCAGATTTACCAAGGGCCGAATTTTAGAAGTAAAAAAAACTTCAAAATTTTACCTTTAAAGTTTTTTTAAAGGGCTTTTTCGATCGAAAATGACCTATTTCGATCAAATAGGTTAATTTTCGATCAAATAAAAAATCCTTTAAATTGTACGAATTGTTTGATCTGATTGAACTAATTTTGGGCTATTCGATAGTCAAAGTTGCCCAAAATTACTTTGAAATTCGAATTTTAAAAATTTGAATTTTATTCAAATTTTCCCTTCAACCTTTAGTAAACGTGCCCCTTGGTCAAATTCAAATTTTTAAAATTCAGCACTGTAAAACATTATCTCTTTTGCGAAAAAACTTTAGATATTTGTACATTATGGCACATTTTCTTAGATACATTCTAGATCTGCATTTAAAATGCAGCGCATTGAATAATACTAACAATATGTGGCAGCTTCAGTAATTGGTACTTTAACAAGAGCCTTGTCCTCGATACAAATAAATATTGTTATCCTCTGTAATACGGCAAAGCTGTTTGTGTAATGGCTTAATAAGATACAGAATAATTAAACCTAGCACATAGTCTGTCAGTTAATTCAACCAACAATTTATTTGTAGCACAGAAACTCTATTTTTATGTTAACAGCTGGAATAATTAGTTTACAATGCATTGTCCTCTAAAATTAAGTGTGCAGGATTGTGTCTCTGATTTCCATATCGATGAACTCATTATTTTTCTCAGATAAATACTGATGTTTTATACAGTATATCACTAACAACATGTATTAAAAAGCACTACACAGATGACAAACACAAGGAACATGTGAGATAGACCACAAACATAAAAAGTGCAGGTATAACCGCTTGAATCCCCACAGGCAGAGCCTAAGGAGCATATTTATACAGTAGGTATAAAGTATTGTATGCTAAACAACAGTGTCTAACTCTAGCACTAATTCGCCAGAGTGACGTCAAATCGTAACTTCGCAAATTCACTAACACCGACTCTGGCGAATTTTTATTAGTGAAGTAGATAGACTAGCCTAGCGCAACTTCACACCCTTACGCCAGGCGAAGTTGCGCACTGACGAAGGATCGTAATTATGCAAATTCACTAAGATGACCATTTGCCTGAAAGTTACCACTTACGCTAGACATTACTTCGCCAGGTCAGACCTGGCGAAGTTCAATACAATAGATAGGAGTTTAAATTTTTTTTAATTTTTTTAAATGCTGGCGTGTTTTACCTTTTTAGGGTGATAGTCTGAAAAAGAGCGAAATTTTTTTGGGGGGTTACCCTCCTTCCCCCCTACATTTCCTACCATATGGCAACTCAACTATACAGTGGGCACATGTTTAGGGTAATTGGACAACTTTATTTTATTTATTAAAGGTTTCCTGGGCTTGTGTCATGCAATGTAGTGGCTGTAACATATACTTCTATTATACTTTGAAATTCGCGCCATATGCAAATTAGGCATCGCTAGCACATGCCCAGTAGCGTGAAAAGCCAAACTTTAACAAAGAAGTCAGCTATTTGGTTCTTCTGATCATGCATCTGCCCTGAGAAATTTGAACAAATAATAAGAAGGAAGCCAATCATTCTGTGGTGCTCGCTGTAAAACCCCCGGACAAGTGCAGTTTTGTGCTGATAGGAGCACCGGCCCAGGGTTTCAGGTAAGTACTGTATATACAATAACTTGGGATTGTCTAACTACACCCCCAAGTAAACTCAGCCTTTCCTTCTCCTTTAATGTCCGATTTTTTCTGGACAGATTTTTAAAGGGGAAAACACCATTTCATCTTAGAAAAATACTTGAATTTTTCTCGAGATTTCTTAAACTGTGGAAATCAATGGCAGATGTCCCATTGATATCCAGATCTGCTCTGGGTTTCTTTCAATAATCCAAAGATTTTGTGGTTGTGGACGTCAAATCAAATTTGTATGTTTCGGATTTTTTCACGATTTTATCTTCCCACGCAATATATTTTTGGAGAAATGTGTTGATAAATAGGTGGGGAAGTAGATTTGGTTATTTTAGTTTTCAGAAAATACTGTAGTTCAGTTTCAGATTTTGATAGATAACCCCCTAGATGTTGTCAAATATGTTACTTTACTTTGGAGGTTGGACCACATGTGCATTGCAGATTTTTCTACTTAAGGCAATTTCCACATACTGGTAAATGTAAGTATGCCAAAATGAACCCATATTCCATTTTGTATAGTTAGATTTTCACTTGTGTAATGGATTTTGGATTACTATGCCAATTTGCGTTTTTGACTAAATCTGGATGTTTATTGGGAATTTTGAATTGAGCTGTCTCTGATGCCCCATCCTGATAACCAAGTGAGAGGTAGTTCTTTCAGTTCCTGTCATTCACTGCCATTGAGTGTTAGATTCTATTATGAATGCTTTGCCTTTTGCTCAAGTGACACACACTCTGAGTCTGCAGTTCTGTTTCCTAATGAAAACAGGGCACATTCATTTTTTTGCTTGCTAGTGAATGATAGCTGTGATTAATTAAGTTTAATAATATATATTTATTACCTATTCTAGTTTCAGAAAAGGACCATATAACTGCAGGAACATTTGCAGGACTTGTGTGTTATCATTATCTGTACAAAAATATAGATGTTTTGGTCACATCAAGGATTAGTGTGCCCCCTAATGGCCTGGAAATAGATTGAAATAAGAAATGATTTTAACTCAACTGATCCACACAGGGAATTGAGATATCCATGTGAATTTTTAGCATCCTGTAATACTAAACACACTTGCTAAATACATGACACAACCATGCAGAAGCTAATTAACCAACATATGCCCTAAATTGGCACAAGATCTGCTGCCCATAAAATCAGTAAAATTTGCACATAGTTCAGTACTAGTAAATTAAGTGAGCCTACATGTATATATTTAAATCAAGTGTAATTCAGAGCTATACTTCATCTTAATTTTGTGCTGTCAGCTGAAACATATCCTTTTCTGGGAAATGGTGTGAAAATGTTGTGCAGCATGAAAAATCATTAGTTAGAAAGTGTCATTTTGGATTTCAGTTATATTATGTTCAGTACATTAGAAATGCTGTACTCAGCAACTCTACGTGCATGGGGTTTAATTAGAAACTTATTACCCTTATGTAACTTACTGACTGTGCCTTGATTTTGAACCACATACATGTTTTTTTTTCTGACCATCCCTTTTTAATTTGTAAATATAATGTTGCTGCTTTGTGTAACCTTGTCTTGGTGCTCCTTTCAAAAGCACAGTTGAACACCTGGTGATCTACCTAAATGGATTCAAAGCATAGATCTCAGATGCCCTATTGGGAATAAAAAATAAAATAAAATATTATAATAATAAACGTTGTTTAAGTTAATGCCCATCTAATACAACAATACAATAGACATGTGAGCCTACCTTGCTAACCAATATTTTTTAGGATATCCTTTTTTCTAACATTGTCCTTTTTAAAGGGGTGGTTCACCTTCAAGTTAACTTTTAGTATATTGTAGAAGGGCCAATTCTAAGAAACTTTTCAATTGTTCTTCATTATTTATTTTTCATAGTTTTTAAATGTTTGCAATTTTCTTCTGTTTCTTTGCAGCTTTCAAATGGGGGTCACTTGCACCATCTAAAAACAAATGCTCTGTAAGGCTACACATGTATTGTTATTGCCACTTTTTATTACTAGGGATGGCGCGAACTGTTCGCGCGAACATCCGCTGTTTGCGCTCGCAGAATATTCGCGAACGTCGCGCGACGTTCGCCATTTTGGGTTCGCGCATAGTCGCTGCTTTTTTTTGCCCTCTCACCCCAGACCAGCAGATACATGGCAGCAAATCAGGAAGCTCTCCCTCCTGGACCACCCCCACACCCCCTGGACCACTCCCCTTCCATATATAAACTGAAGCCCTGCAGCATTTTTTCATTCTGTCTGTGTGTGCTGCTTGGAAGAGTTAGTGTAGGGAGAGAGTTGTTAGTGATTTCAGGGACAGTTGAAAGTTTGCTGGCTAGTAATCTGCTTGATACTGCTCTGTATTGGAGGGACAGAAGTCTGCAGGGATTTGAGGGACATTTTAGGTTAGGTAGCTTTGCTGGCTAGTAATCTACTGTTCTTCAAACAACTGCCATACATTGACCTGTATTTTTTCTGTGCTTCAGTGGCTGCGACTATTTTCAGCATTTATATGGCATATTTTTTCTGTGCTTCAGTGGCTGCGACTATTTTCAGCATTTATATGGCATATTTTTTCTGTGTTTCAGTGGCTGCGACTATTTTCAGCATTTATATGGCATATTTTTTCTGTTCTTCAGTGGCTGCGACTATTTTCAGCATTTATATGGCATATTTTTTCTGTGCTTCAGTGGCTGCGACTATTGGATTTTTCAGATACATTTTTGCCCTTGATCCCCCTCTGGCATGCCACTGTCCAGGTCGTTGCACCCTTTAAACAACTTTAAAATCATTTTTCTGGCCAGAAATGTCTTTTTTAGCTTTTAAAGTTCGCCTTCCCATTGAAGTCTATGGGGTTCGCGACGTTCGCGAACCGTTCGCGCGTTTTGTCGCAAGTTCGCGAATATGTTCGCGAACATTTTTTCCGCGGTTCGCGCCATCCCTATTTATTACTTATCATTCTATTTAATCCATCTACTGTTCATATTCCAGTCTCTTATTCAAATCAATGCAGGGTTGCTAGGGTAATTTGTACCCTAGAAACCAAATTGCTGACACTGCAAACTAGAGAGTTGCTGAATAAAAAGCTAAATAACTATAAAACTACAAACAATAAAAAATTAAAACCAATTGCAAATTGTCTCAGAATATCACTCTCTACATTAAACTAAAAGTTAACTCAAAGGTGAACAACCCCTTTAAATAAACAGTCTTCTCAGAAAGTCCAGATTAAAAGTAAAGTTCAGTTCTTGTACAAGATTTAGTCCCAATATATTTTATAAATAAATAAAAATATATACAGTATATATCAACTAATAGGTAGGGATACATGTGCCGGAATGCCTTTCATTGAAACCACTTCTTTTGGTCAAGCTTTGTTCTGGTGGTGTCTCCTTTCTGGGTGGCAAGTCCAGGCTCTGCCCTGGTTCGCCAGTTTTCCAGCAGCTCCTGCAGAACCAAACATTACTTGGGCACCCTGGTCAGTCACATTTCTTCCATGTGAATGACACCTCCTGGGCAAGACCATCCAGGAATCCTTTTGGAGGATCACTTTGTACAGGAGCATGTATCCACTGCCCCAACTTACATGTGCAATTGAAGATGTAAGATATAATGATTTTAATACAGTTAATCCAAGTACACAGAAGTCAGTGTCAGCTATGACTTATAAACACTGAAACTTTCCTTTTCAAGGTTGATCAGCTAAATGATGCATTGTGCTCTATAGGGATAATTAACTAGCTGGAGCACCAAATTGTACCTCTTAGTGCTCATTCTCCAAGACCTTATGCCAACAGCAGATCCATTGTAAGGTGAAGGGCACCGTGCTTGTAGTTACAAGGTTGCACTGTAATATAAAGAGAATTAAACTTTTAGTTATTAGAATAACTATATTATCACCTTGCAATGGGTTTACATACTGTATAATGTGAGAGTTGAATTGGTTATGCTTTTTGAATTGAATGATATACAATTCTACTTTTTCTAAAATGAGGGAGAGAATCAGCTATTTTTTTTCTGAGGCCTGCAAACAAAAGCGATGGCTTTGGGGAATGGAAATGCAATTGTCCAAGATATTTGTAATGTTGGTCAGCATGTCAGCCTGAGTTTCATTTTCATATTTTGTAAAGTTTTCATTAAACAGCATAAAGACCTATACTTTAAACTGAAACTACAATAGAAAGAAATGCTATGTACAATCATCAAGCAATGTCTTCTGAATTTTTGTAAAATCTAATAAATTTGATTTTATTCACAATTCAAATGGTATGCTATTTATGAAAGATTTCCATTCAATTAAATGTCCCTGTCCGGAAAACTAGAATCGAATTTGAATCAAGTTTTCCTCCGAAAAAAAAGGGTGTCAAATTTCTTTGACGTGCAACATTTTGAGCAACCAGCAAAATTCTTTAGGAATGTCTTTACCAGTTTTGATCAGAAGCTTAGCTAATCTGTTGTAATATGTGCACAGCCTCATATTCTTCATGTTCCCTTCAGTAAACTTGCCTTTCTTTGCATCCTTCTTTTTCTTTAGCAACGGTGACATCTGGTGGCACAATGAAATGTGGCAAACATAACGGAATATTCTGTACATCTAAAAATTGAGTGTGCATATATTTATATATACAGGATATCTATTTGTATTCAAATTGTCAAAGTGTCTTGGAGATATCAAAATATGAACCACCTGATAAAAAGACAAGGGTGCAGGATTTTTTTAGATTGCATATTCTATACACAGACACATGCTTATATTTATATGTATAAAACACTGTGGCACTCCATGTAAAGACTGTAACATTGACATGTACCCTTGGTACATGATCCTCTAGCCCAGTGCTGTCCAACTGGCAGCCCATGCACATGAAAGTCTGCCTGCTGTGTAAGATTTAACTGGTCCCTCTATTGTTTGTAACTCACATTCAGACTGTAACCTCCTACATTATTCACATCTGTAATCCCTCATGCATTGTTCACACCTGTAACACCTTTATTGTGAATCTCATCCATGAGTGATCACGTGATTAACCATGAGATAACTTTCTCTCACTGAATTGAATCTGATCCAATATCTGAGTAATTCAAATCCCACATTATTAAGACTTGCCTAGACAAGCAACCTTATCTATTTTCAACAGGAACTGAGCCTCTTCCTTGTCACATATTTGAGGGGCTCTATAGTTGTCACATATTTAAGGGGCTCTATAGCTTCTATAACATACAGAATATCATGAAACAAATATGCACAGTAACACACTTCAGCTATTTATTTATGCAAACTCATGACAGCAATTAATTACAAAATTGTGAAAAATAAACTCATATCATACCACATGGCAGTGTCTTCCTCCTTCCACATACCTTATGTCAGCCACTCCCACCTGACGCATTTTGCATTATTGGGTGCTTTCTCTAATAAAAACAGGCGGGGTCAGGCTGGGCCGGTGGGACACTGGGAAAACACAGTGGGTCCCAGTCCTTGTGGGCCCTGTAGACCTATACCCACTCTCCATCTGACATTTTGGGCACTGCCCCTTGACCTCCTCCCCTGCCCTGATCATGGCTGTGAAAAGAGAAAACAAGGTATGCACCTGAAGGAAGCTGGAGGGGATTGCAGCTGGGGCAGGAGGCCTGGGGTGGTTGCCAATCATGACAACACTGGTCCCTCCCCCAATGGGAATGGCCCCCTCACCAATGTCACTGACACACCCCCCTTCATGGTCCCCCTGAAGTTATCAGCTCTGAAACCTGCCCAGTTTCCTCAAAAAGAAAAGGTGGCAACCCTAACTGCAGGTGCAGCCCAGCTGCACTTGCCCTCATGTGTGTTGCTAACTTTTTCTTATCGAATGCCTTGGAGAGGTGCCTTGGAGAGGCTGTGGAAAATAGGTATCGTTTTTGCTTAAACCTAACTGCAGTTCATATTCCAGCTGAAATAAATTGCAATTTATCTGCAGGGGATGACTAATAACTGATTCTTAATAACAAAATAACAGAGGTAAAATATGTTATATCTTACTTACAGACTATGTAGTATGATCCACAGACAAAAAGGTAACACAGCTGAGCATTGCCTTTTTATATTCTCCATGGATACCCTGAACCCTCTTTTTAACAAAAAAAAGAAAAGGTTCCATAAAGATTATAAGGATATAAGAATATTCTAAAAGATAGAACGATGTGCAAATACAATAACAATAAATATGATGCCACTCATTTAGTGCCTTTCCAATAACATAATGTACAATTTTATGGGACCCTACTTTGTGGCATTTACACTATAATCATCCTATTTTATCGTTTTGGACCCCAATATTGGTGGGTTTTACTGGGTTACTGACTACAATACCACTGCTTGTTGGAGCATTAGCTGCTAAAATGCAAACCATTTTGTCTGATACTTCATCAGAACCTTGCCTAGGCCAAGAATTCCTTCCACTGGATAGGTCTCATTCACTGGGTTCATTCAGCTGGGGCCATGTTTGGGTTAGTAGGTATGAAATCTAATCACTTAAAATGATAAGATCTAGAAAGTGTTTTGCCACACATGTAGAAAGCCAGGCCACTGTCCAGTTTAACTAATGTTGGTAAAATGGCCTGCCAGTAATTTTCAGTTTTGAACTTAAAAGTATACCCCCAAAATGAATTATTAAGAAACAGTTTACCTCATTTTAAGTGGCATATTAAAGAATCCAAACTGGTATATACAGTTTTTTTATATTCTCTGTGCTGCCTCAGAGATCACCTGACCAGAAATACTGCAATTTTAACTGTAACAGGAAGTAAAAGACAGAACTCTATCTGTTAATTGGCTCATGTGACCTTTTATGTTTGATTTTATAGTTTATTTGTGTGCACCGTGAAACCTAGGGCCCCAGGAGCAGCCATTTTTTCTTATTTTTCTATATTTGATTACCCAAAGGCACATACTACAAAAAAGTATATTACAGGTATGGGACTGTTATCCAGAGTGCTTGGGACCTGGGGCTTTCCGTATAATGGATCTTTCTGTAATTTGGATAATCATACCTTAAGTCTACCAGAAAATCATGTAAACATTAAATTAAAAGAACAATGCAGACACCAGGACTCAGAAGGCCAATTCAAGCGGGGCGAACGAATAAAGTTGCAGGGGTTCGTCCTGCTTGAGTCATGGTGTCTGCATTGTTCCTGTATTTTGGAGAGTGGCCGATCTCTCTAGCCGGGTACCAGGCCAACCTGTTGGAGAGGCAGTGTGAAAGTGGGTAATTGTGTGTTGCAAACTTAAATTAAACCCAGTTTTCTATTTATCTTTCCAATAAGAATTAGTTATGTCTTAGTTGGGTTCAAGTTACTGTTTAATTATTATAGAGAAAAAGGAAATAATCTTTAATATTTTGGATTACTTGGATAGAATGGAGTCTATGGGAGACACCCTTTCCATAATTTGGAGTTTTCTGAATAATGGATCCCATACCTGCATTATGAAAATGGTTTCTTTACATGAAGCAGGGTTTCACAGATGAGCTGTTTTATACAATATATTTTTCAAGAGAGCTAAATTGTTTGGGGGGGTATAGTTTTCCTTTAAAATTAATGTTCTTTTGAATGAAATCTGAATCAAGCTGAAAGACTTTTATATACTTATGTAACATTGTCCTTAATGTTTATTCATTGACAATTTTCTTATCTGATTACGGATTACTCTGTAGTTATATTCTGGATTGAGCATCCGAAATCTATTTAATGGTCAGTATAATTATTTATATCACTATGCATATAAATCACCACTACAGCTACAAGAATGCTTAAATACTGTAGGTTGACTTGACAATCCAGGTAAGTGAATAGTAAGGGGGTTATTTATTAAAACATTATTTTTCTAGCTGATTTTTTTAGCGAACAAAACCAAATTTTCCAATTAATGTAAAAGTCAGTGGCAGTTTTTAACCTTCACTAAGTTTGGGAGTTTTGGGGTTTTTGATGATGTTTTTCAAAAACTCAAATAATTCATTTTAATTTGAAAATGATGCACAATTTGAATCGTTGCATGATTTTTTCCAAGATTTTTGATGACCAAACTTTTTGAATCTGATTACTTTATAATTAAGCTAAATGTGTGAATGGGAGTTTGCTTTTAATTTTAAAAAATGGGAAAAAATTGAGTTTTAGTAATAATCCAGTGGGGTTAATGGCCCTATAATGTTGAAATCTGGCATGGGGCTAGACAAATTGTTAGTTCCCAGGGGCATCAGGTTATGTGACTTGTGCTCTGATAAACTTCACTGCCACACTGCAAGTTGGAGTGATATCAGCCCCTCCCTCCACCCCCAGCAGCCCATCAACAGAACAATGGGCAGCTAACCAGATAGCAGCTACCTGACACCTCTGCTGAATGAGCTGTTTGCATTGCTGAAATTGCTTCCTAGTCCCACCTAGTCGTTGACATGAGAATAGCACCAAAGCAGAAAACCCCTGCTTTTTTCCTGCTTGGGTGCTATTCTCATGTCACATCATGGCTAGGGAGTAGGGTTGCCACCTTTTCTAGAAAAAAATACCGGCCTTCCTATATATTTAAGTTTTTTCCCTATTAATAACATTGGGATCAGCCATCAAAAATACCGGCCAGGCCGGTAAAATACCGGCCAGGTGGCAACCCTACTAGGGAGTAAGTTTGGCATGACCCGAGTCGTGGTATACTTCAATAGGAAGGGAAGAAACAATAGCTGTCTCAAAGCTGTTCCATCCAGTAGTGCTGGGTCCTTTTCAAAGATCAGGATCAGACACAATGCACTGAGATGGCTGTTTCCACACCAATATTACAGCTTAAAAAATACATTTGTTGGTTCAAGAATAACATTTTAAATAGTTGAGTGAGTTATTTGCAATGTAAACAGTGCAATTTAGAAATAAAAATTAAACCATAAAAATCATGATAGAATCTCTTTAACCCAATTTACTTTTAGTAGCTCACTCTAAAAAAATGACCTTTTTGGTGAATTTAACTGTAGTCTGTTTCAGAGAGTTCTGATTAAAATAAAAAAATACTTGTATTTTGTTTCTCTGCTTGTGCAAGCCTATTTTTTCTTGTCAGGTAGGTTTACTTAATTATACACAAGCTTCTCCAGGCAGCAGTGGCAAAAGCAGGAGAAGTACTGAATCATTTACATAGTTACATAGTTAAATTGGGTTGAAAAAAGACCGAGTCCATCAAGTTCA
>CM044434.1:15546552-15557832 GCA_024363595.1 Xenopus borealis | reverse complement strand
ATTCAGGAGTTGAAGCACCATACAATGCATAAAAGTACAATATCTAAAAGAATGTGATAAATACAATAAATATACACAGTACATAGAGTTCATATAAGAACACACAACTTTAAAGCTATGCAGTAAAAGACACGAACAAGGTCCTTGCCCCATAGAGCTTGCAGTCTAGGGGGCAGATTTACTAAAGGGTGAAGTGGCTGCCGCTAGCGAAAATTCACCCGAAATCATTACTAATGAAGTTTCATGCCCTTTCTCCAGTGAATTTTTGCTCAGGCAAACAATCGTTACTGTAAAGTGAAATTGTCCATTACATTACCCCTTTTGCCACAGTTTCCTTCACCATCTTAGACCTGGAGAACTGATAAGATGAAGCTACATCCTCTGGTGTTTTTTATATTTTAAAGTAGGATTGTGTCTAAAAATTAAATATTATTGTTTTAATATTTTTTTTAATCATGCCACATTTGTTTTAGGGTGGGCTCATGTCTAGGACATTAGAGGATCTCTTTAGTCTTTATTTTTCTTCCTTGGACATTTTTAATAATAAGAGGCCACTTCAAGCAATTTCACCAACATTTTTAATAAAGTCCTTTGTACGACCTATATGTACCACCATATTCAAATTGACCTAAGTGTTAGTGTATTAACGAAGGCAGAAATGAATGTTAGTGGATTTTCACTGTGAAATGTTTGTGCTGATTTACGCTAATGAAACTTTGCCAGATTTTGGAAGCTGAGACACAACTTTGCATTTTGATGAATTAACATATGTGCTGCAAATTAACGTATGGAGTGAAGTGTGTCGAAGCTTTCCAAGGTGAAAATTTGCCCTTTAGTCAATTTACCCCTACGTGCAGTGGAAGAGTGGAATATGAATGAGAAAAGGATTGAATATTGAAGTAATAAAAAGTAACTATAATATGGAAATTAATTCAAAAGCTATAACCCTAATTATAGCTTTTGAATTAACCCTAATTTTGTTACTGTCTCTTTAAATAGCAACTTACCCTTGGCAATCCAGGGGCCCTGAGTCCCTTTTGTGTATGAAAAGAACTGGAAACTGGGAAATACAGCGCAGTGCCTCCACCTAGGGAACACTGAGGAACACACCTCAGGGGGATTCCACTAGGAATAAAACACACACAGTTTGCAAATGAAACAAATATAAACTTTATATAAACTGTAGTAAAACTTGGGCAAACTAATACACCGTGCACTCCTACACTGGGTACACGTGGGACACTACCTAAATCACTATTAGGTACTTAACTGTTGCTCCAACACAGTCCTTTTTAATATCAAAGTCCCAATCCTCCAGAAGGGGTTAATAATCACACAGTTCAAATGAAATGTCCCTTCCCCAGATAGCGCTACCATTTCCCAAACGTACCTGTCCCTTTGGAATTTAGCAGCAGCTCCCACATAGCAGGTAAATACACAAGACCTGTCTTCACTTTGTAGCCCGACTCTTGTATCCATGCCAGTATGGGTGGCTCACTCACTGGGGTTCTCTCAAAGGCAGAAACACTGGAGATTACAGGCAGCTCTGCAATGGGATAAGTGACACCTTTCTCCTTCTGAGTTTCTAGCAGCTTGGCAGGGGGCAGTCTGGGCTCAATCTGTACCTCCACAGAGTTAACAGCTGCTCTGTACTTGACAGTCTTATAGCTACTCATGATGGCTCTCTTCAGCTTTCCTGAAGACACTGTACTTTCGGCTCCAAAGTCATGCATGCCCTCTCTCCCAAGGATGCATTGGGGTGCCCGGCCAATCAGATCACTCTCCAGCCTGTAACTGGAGTGGGTGATGTCACAGGCAGAAAAACAGGGGGAGGATTCCTCTTGTCCACTACAAATAAATGAAGACCAAATATAAATTTGGAGGGAATAGGATGTGCTTTACCATACTAATAGTTAACTGAACCACCCCTTTGACAAGGCAAATTGAGCCACCACATATTTTAATCTATTAACTAGAATGTGTATTTATATGTTAAAACATTATGGGGGTTAAGTAGTAAAAAGCACTAAGTTTGCCCAAGAGCAGTAACCTATAGCAACCAATCAGAAGGTAGAATTTACTGGTCACCTGTTTAAAAGCAAAGATCCTATTGGTTGCTATGGGTTACTGCTCCTGGGCAAACTTAGTGCCTTTTATTGCATATGGGGGCATGTCCATTTGCAGATTTAGTTAGATAGTAAATTTGCTATAGCTGCTAATTAAGGGAAATAAATATCCCCACCACTTGTTACGTGCAAAAGCACACCTCTCCACTCCTAGCCATATCAACCATGTGCCTATGTGCCTATAAGGTTCATCCCGCACCTGTTAATGAAATGCATAGCAGCAGGGTTGGCAGCAAGTAGGACCATGTGTGTTGGAAGCCAGGACCAGCTCAGTGATGTGGAAGCATAAGCTCCAGATGCAGCATGGCTAGTTTGGGAAATCTTGTTTCTATTTCATCGCAATAATTCCACCAAACAAAAAGCAAGATCCTTAGAGATCTGGTTTGCATAGATGAGAGGGGAAGAGCTTGATTAGCCTGCATGGAGTTCTGACCTAAACCCAACTGAATCCCTTTGGGATAATGCAAATTTTCAGCCTGGCCTGATTGTCCAATAATAGCAGCCAACTTCACTAATGCTCTTGTGGGTAAATGGAAGCAAACACCTCCTACAATGTTTTCACAAAAGAGTATAGGTACATACTGTGGCCTATTGTTTATATGCACACTCACACATAGATAGATAGATATCCCTGCTTATGTCCTTATAAAGGAAAATGGTATTTATTTGATCCTCTCTCTAATGTACATACAGTAAGGGACACATTTACTAAGGGTTGAAGTGAATATTCGAATAAAATTTGAATTTTAAAAAATTTGAATTTCGAAGGTAATTTTGGGCTACTTCGATTATTGAGTAGCCCAAAATTTGATTCGAATTGAAAAAATTTGAAAATTTGAATTTGAAAGTACTGGCCCTTTAAAATCTTTCAAATTCAACTATTTGCCACCTTAAAGTTGCTGAATTGCTAGTTTAGCCTATGGGGACCTCCTAGAACCTGTCCTGAAAATTTTGAACGATATGATCGAACAATTTTTTTTCGATCGAATATAGCCGTTTTCGTTTTTTTAATAACTTTCATGGCATTCCTGTTTTATTGAAATTGAGTTCTAGGGGCAGATTTACTAAGGTTCGACTGGTAAATTCAAATTTGAATTTTCAAATAGTTTTGGTCAAAACTCACTCAAGTCAAATTAAAAACCACCAACTCGGATTTCAATTTGAATATGAGATTTATCACACCTTGACCCTGGAAACAGTTCCAAATTGACTATTCTCCACCTAAAACCTGGAGAGTTCATGTAGAAGTCAAGGTCCCCTGAACTATTTTAAGATATTAATAGTAGTGATAAGCCAAATTTTTTCCAAGTTTCACATTGAAAATTATGCCCCATAGACTCCAATGAGAGAAAAAAAATGTAGCAAGTCAAAAAAAAGTTGCGTGTAAAAAAAAATATCACAGACAAAACCATGGTTTGTTTTTTTTTTTTGGAGGAAAAACTTGATTAGAATTTGCATAGAGTTTTCAGGTTGTGAATATTCAATAACATTTTTACATTTTTTCATAAATAACATATTCAAATTGTGAATACAATTGAATAAAAAAAATCACATTACTCTAAAATTTAAACTTTGATAAATAACCCCCATAATTGTGGATTCAAGAAGCTATATTTACGGTATAAAGCCTTTTTTTAACACAATCACTTCATTGCAGGAGCTTAGAAGTAATTGTACAAATTAAAAGACTGAAAATAAAATGTTCATTTCTAACACAGGTATGCGACCTTTTATCCAGAATGGATTCGGATTCCTTTGTTTTGCAGGATACGCGAAGAAGTCCAATTCTGGATTTTCATGCAGATACTAACACCCACACTTACAGAAATTTAAAAAAAAAAATATCCATAAAAGACTCACAGTGGAACAAGCTTGGACATGGGCAAGAATTTGGTCAAATGGAAACTGGGAAATCCCGACTGGGAAAGACATGGAGAGGAGGAAAAAAGCAGCGCAGAAATAGGATACAGACTGAGATATGTGCTCCCCAAGAGGGGAAGTAAATATTAAATTTTATTAATTTGTCTTCTTTTTCCCTCAAAGCTGATCAAGAAAGAGTTTTAAGCAGGGGCTTGTGTTTTGCTCCCGATTGTAGCTGTAATGTCTTTAAAACAATAATTGATATAAATAAATTAGTGAGGAAGTTGACTTTATGCAGACATTTTTACAAATCCTATGAGTATGAATTTGAAGCTGAAGCAGCAGAGCCCAACATGGTTAGCAACTTATCCATTAATGATAATCTGGAAACAATTGAGCAATTCTCTAATATTGATCAGTCTGAGGCCAAAATTGATAATTTTGATTTCCTTCATTTAGCATGTTTACAGAACTTGGATGATTTGTATTGTGAAAGCAATAACATCAACCATGAGAATATGACATATATATCGTTGGGTCTTAAAACTAAAAGTACATTTTATCCGATAAATTCTCGTTGTCCTTCTATGGACGTGTTTCAGGACATAGTTGAACAAGATTTGAACACGGATTGCGAAAAATTGAAATAGTAATCACAAACAGTCCTCCAATTTCCACATTTCTGATAGAATGGCTCTTAAAGAACTTCAAGATAATATTCATATCACTATCCGCCAAGCTGACAAAGGTGGGTCAGCGGTAGTTATGAACACCACTGATTATATTCTTGAAGCCATGAGACAACTACCCGACACAGATACATATATTAAATTAAACACTAATCCTACCTCAAAATTTCAGTTAGAACTTACTAATTTGATTAAAGTTCCTTGGGTGTTGTGGATACTAAAGACATGCCTTTTTTATTACAGGAATTTCCTATCATTCCTATTTTCTACCATTACCAAAGATTCACAAGTCTTTATCTCACGCCCAAGGCAGACCCATTGCATCCAGCATCAGTTCACTCAACGAAGATCTCTCTATATGGGTTGATCTATGCTTACAACCAATTGGTACTAATTTGAAGTCATATCTGAGGGACACAAGTCATTTGTTATTTAAAATTAAGGATATACTGTGGTCAAATAAATATTCTTGGGTCACGATGGATGTTAAATCATTATATTCCTGTATCTCACATGATAAGGGTTTGGAGGCGGTTATTCATATATTACAGATTTCAGGACTCTATTCAAAAGATTGTGTTTCTTTTCTAACTTTGGCCCTTGAGTTTTTGTTAAGGCACAATTATTTTTATTTTGAAGGGTCTTATTATCTCCAGAGGTATGGAGCTGCCATGCCATGGGGGCTGTGTTCTCACCATCCTATGCCAATATTTACATGGGTTGGTGGGAGCGCACCCACATCTTTGGAGATAAGAACCCAGGTAGCGACTGTATCATTTGGTACGGTCCCTACATTAATGACCTGATTTTTATCTGGTCTGGGTCCCCAGAACGATCTGAACATTTTTTGAATTATCTAAATTCTAACACTCTTAATTTAGTATTTACTTGTAATCAGAATCCTGACTTTATAGAATTTTTGGATATTATGCTTATGGGAACTTTGTCCACTAGTAGTATTGAAACCAAGATTTATACCAAACCTACTGCGGGGAATACGATTTTAAGAGCGGATAGCTGTCATCCCCGGCATACCAAAATGAGCATCCCCTTTAGTCAATTTCTTCATTTCAGACAATACTGCTCAACAATCCTGCTGATATTGTCGAATCGACTTTCCTCAAGGCACGTTCACGTGATAGGAACAGTCTTATTTCAAGCACTAAATGAAGGAACAGGTCAGGATTAGAGAACAACAAGACCAGTGGAAGGAAAAGTACCCCAATTTATTTTAGTACAGAATAAAGTAATGATTTTGGGGATATTTGTAAATTAATACAGAGACACCTTCCGATTTTATATAACGATGTGATATTTAGAGATGTTTTGTCTAAAAATCCTTTTGATTGGCTTCTCTGGTTCTCCATGCTCTTTCGTTTATGTCTAAAAATCCTTTAAAATTTGTGTCAAGAAGATCGCCAAATTTGGGCAAAATTCTATCTCCTAGCCTAGTATCCAGTCCGGTTTCAAATCTTCTGGACAATTGGTTGAGAGCCAAGGGTACCTTTAAATGTGGTCGATATCCTTGCAAAATCTGTAATGTAATCACAGTCAGTTCGGAGTTTAAATTGAATGTTACTGGAAAAATTTACAATAATGAAGTATACAATAACTATTGCAGTAATTATGTGGTCTACATATTGGAATGTAAATCCTGTATAAAACAATACGTTGGACCGACTAACCGTCCTCTAAAAGACAGAGTGAGGGAACATCTATTAGCCATAACAAACAATGATAGAAAATCTCCCATAGGTAGACATTTCAATATCTGCAACAACCGTGGTCTTTTGGACCTGGGTGTTAAAATTATTGAAAGAATATGGGGTCCCCTGAGAGGAGACAATTTATTATGTATATTAAACACTTGTGAGGCTTATTGGATACTGACCCTCAAGACACTTTACCCCAAAGGGTCTAAATACCCGGTTTGATATCTCCTATTTTGTTTAGAAATAATCCAACTGCCATGGTTACTTTTGGTTTTCTTACCCTGCTTTTCTTTATCTGTGTTTTTATTCTCTCTTTGATTCTTAATTTACATCTAAATAGATACATATTTGTATTATTTTTATCTCATAAGGCCAATATTGTGTCATATAACCTTTTTCTGTGGCAGTTTTCATTGTGATTTATTATTACACCAGTAGATGTCACTCTTGTATTCAGCTATTTATTTGGCCTGCTCTCTCAGTTTCCTTTGCTCATGATTAAGGGCATTGCTGCCCAAAACGCGTCAAGCAATGTGTAACCTGCTTTCCTTTTAACTATGGATGAACGAAGTATATTTTTAACTTATCGGAGTGCAGATCCACCTCTTCGCCTACCTTCAGTATTATATTATATAGTATCAGAACCTGGGGTTTGCCGGATGACGGATTTTTCCGTAATTTGGATCTTCATACCTTAAGTCTACTAAAAAATCATGTAGACATGAAATAAACCCAATAGGCTGGTTTTGCTTCCAATAAGTACAAGCTACTGTTTTATTATTACAGAGTAAAAGGAAATCATTTGTAAACATTTTGATTATTTCATTATTATGGAGTCTATGGGAGACAGCCATTCCATAATTCAGAGCTTTCTGGATAACGGATTTCTGGATATGGGATCCAATACCTGTACTTGGTTTAAAACCCTCTGCTGGCAATGACAGCCTGAAGTCTTGAACTCATGAACATCACCAGTTTCTGGGTTTCCTCCTTTTTAATGCTCTACCAGGCCTTTTCTGCAGCGGCTTTCAGATACTCTTTGTTTGTGGGCCTTTCTGTCCGAAGTTTAGTCTTCACCTGTCTGATCTGGCGAAGTAAAGTTTAGCGAAGAGGTAACGTTCAGTAAAATGGTCATCTTAGTGAATTAGCATACTTACGTCCCTTCATCAGTGCTCAACTTTGCCTGGCGTAAGTGTGCGAAGTTGCGCTAGTCTATCTACTTTGATATCGAATTTTTGCCAGGTACACTTTTAGTGAATTAATGACATCAAGCTGGCGAATAAGCTCTAGCGTTAGACGCTTCGCGCTTTAGTGAATTTGCCCCCATATGTTCAGTGAATCAAATTATTTTATTCACGTTTTCATATCTCCAACGCTTTGGCCCACCTTATGGCCTTTATATATGCCCAATGTGTTTTCCCTCTGCGTCACCATGTCATATGTTACAATACGTTGATACTATTGCTTCATGGCTTCCCTGTGACGTGGCTTTAATTTTCCATCACATTCAGGTGAACAATTCAGTGTAACAAAAGCATGGTGTATATCCTGTGTGAACAAATATAATGTCCTCTTTTCATTAAAAATATTCTTTTTTTTATACCACAAAAACCTGAGCCATTTTATACAGAATCAGTTTATTGCATATGAAATCTCTAACAGAATAATATGCATAATACCATCATCATCGTGTGCCATCTGGAGTCTTTTTATTGAACTGCAGTTCTGAATATTGAGCTTCCCTGTGTTAGTGCTGTAGAAATTAGAAATAACTTTAAGAAGAAGTTGGAGTTATTGCAGTGACACCTTACATTTTCTTGGAGGAAAAATCCATGGTTATAGCTTTCTGCTCAAGGCATTTCTAATTTAAATAGCAATTGTTCTGCGGCGAAAGTTAATTCTGGCAATAGATGCATTAAGTTATGAATTAATCCTGAGTTTTTTTTTCCTATAGCCCACATAGATCATTTTATTTATGTTGCGCTGAAATCTTTCTGAAAGATCGGAAAAAAATGTGGCAAAGACTTCTGCTTGCATTCAATTTATTTTATAGTATATTTTATAGTCTATAATGTCAGATGCGCTTTTCCTGAGCCATTAGAATGGCCCATCTACATGTGAATAATGGGAGCAATTGCTTCGGCGGTAACACATCAAAGCTCCAATCTGGGACGTTTTTAAGACATTTTAACATTGTCTTAAGTTTCCAAGATTTTCAGTAGTTTGCACTTAACAGGGTAACGGTCTCTATCTATCATATAGTAAAAGTGAGTTCTGAGAGGGGAACTGAAGTTGATAAAATACTTTGAAGAAAATAAAATATACTCAAGTCTTAAAGAATTAATACACTTTTTAAATAAATTCCTAATTACTGTAAACGTTAAATAACAGTCCAAACAAATTTTGAATGCAACAAACAATGAGGGATAAGTAAAACCCATCAAAGGTGTCAGCATTGAACTTTGAAACACTTGAGGCTTGATAAGGAATATAACTTTTCGAGAGCTTGATTAGGAACACAATTGCTAAAATAAACCCAGAATTAAATGAGAATTGACATCATTCACAAACATATGTGTCCCATTTCTGCTCTGATCTCTGATGAATTGCATACAGTATGTATATGAACACATGGGAAGTGGGTTCTGTACAGTGGTGTAACTACACCACTGCAGCAGTGGGTGTGGCTACACCTGGACCTGCAACCCTTCCCCAGTAAGTCCCACCATAATCACTGCAAGCCCAACATGAACATTTACAGTTTTTGCATGTGTCCTGGTAGTGGGGGGCAGACTGGGAGGGAGTTGGTTGCAGTTTTGCACACTGGCCATTGACCCCCAGGTTCTGTCCATAACTACAGTCTTGGCCAATCACATTTTAAATTAAGTACAATCTAAGACCATTATTAAAGCAATGTGCATACATTGATGGCATCCCTATGGAAATATACTGTATGTACCCTTTACTAATGTGAATGTTAATTTGTGGGCAAGCATCTATTACAGTTGGATTTTGGGGACAAAATGCTGCTTTGTGGGAAAGCGTTCCTGACAGTCAGAGATATGTTGCCAAGTGGGAAATCTTCCTAAACTCATTATTCATAACTCATTGCATTGTATTTTAAGCACACAAGAGAAATGATGAGAAACCCAAAATTTCATGTAGTGTCTCCAATAAATCTGCATCTATATCTTGTGCCATGCAGTTGCTCTTACAATATACTGTCCAACAGATGATATAATCTTTAGCTTCCATAATGTTGTGGCCCCCTCCCAAAGCAGAGGCACGCCAGTGTATTCTCCACCCCAGTGTACACATTATGTGCCCCAGTAGGAGAAGTGCAAAACCAAAGCAACCAGATGACTTTATTTAATTCATAAGAATGGTACAAAAAAGCATTATTTATTAATTTTCATGATCCCCTTTTATTCTGTGATTTGAAAGAGCCAGTGCCAAAAAAATGCAACCTCAATTGTTTCAAAGTTTTTTGAATTATTTAATGAAATTCAAATGTAAGTATTCAACAGTTGAAATGCTGAGCCTCTAGATAATGCGAGTGGTGTATAATCAGCATTCAAAATACTTTGTATTTTGAGCCCAGTTTGTAAAAATGAGCGTCACAATACAAATTGCATTGTCATCGACTTTCTCTGAATTAACATAATCAAGTTTTTCCAATTCAGTTTTTTGCATAAATGGGGTAATGGCATGGATATGTGGTAATGGTTCTAAGATTTCAATTGCCCTCATTGTAATTAATTTTTGCACTTGTGATCATTATATTCAGGACTTCCGCTGTGTAAAAGAAGAGATTAAACATTCAAAAAGATATGCATTGATCACAACAAATTATATTCCAACTGCCTTGGAAAATGTAAAGACTTCTTCCCCATTTAGGGGGGCTCTTAAGTCTTTGTACTATATGTGAGAGTACCGAACACAATTGAACTGATATGTGTTGCATGTTTTTATGGCTATTTCAAGCACTTGTTGATACATTTTTACCCATCAACATGTGTTGAATCAGTGCAGTCAATGCAGCAACCCTAATGTACACTTCAATTTTATGAAATCTTCCTAAACTCATCAGATCATACATACTCAAATACAGATACCCTCTTGTTCACTAATAAAATATCTTGTACATTCTAATTGCTAAAATAAATTTATTTTAAGGCCTCTTTATCATCAAGTCATCTCATTGGATTTTTATCACTCCTATGTTTTATTATAATCCTGCAGTGTAATCTCATGCCTGAAGGACTAGCAAGTCATTCTCACCAAAAACAGTTTTTACTTTCAAATCTTACAAAGACTTCCTACTACTGCTCTTTCTAACAACTTTTAACTCAATGTTTTTCAGAATCTTTAGGAGGTTTGGGCCCCTTTTGTACACCATTTGCTAGCTCAAGAAACATTTACATAAATATGAAAACTTTTTCTTATTCTGTCATCTAGCTTTAATCTTTAAAAGCATCCATATTTTCACCCCAAATATATCCTTTTGTAGACTGGGCATCTAACAAAAAATCTACCTAATTTAAAACAGCCCTCCATAGTGTTTTGGGATTGTATTTCCTTCCTTTAAGAAAAGATTTACCTTAAGTGACCTTTGTTGCTTTGCTTCTAATGTATGTGTGTAGATATTTACACATTTTGTAACATTTTTCTGGAGCGTTCTGTTGTATATAAATACACAGAAGGAGAGTGGGTTGTCAGTTTATTTCAGTATTAAAAACAAAATATCAACACGCTCCTACAATCCTCTTCTCCAGCTTTTGGAGTGTTCAGAATTAATTGGCACATTCTTTTGTTAGTTAATACTGTCAGTAATCACCCAGTTAAAGTAAGTTGAGTTGCTCTATCTCACAGCTTCTCCTCTGTAGCAGTTAA
>CM044434.1:15523080-15537813 GCA_024363595.1 Xenopus borealis | reverse complement strand
GGGCCGAAACGTCAGACTGAAGTTCTGTAAATAAAGACCAATTTTATTCATCTTTAAGTCTCCTGAGAGTGCGGATTCTTTTTGGAGGTATTGTAAAAATTTGATGTCTCTGCACCCAGGCATATATACTAACTGGGAGATTCCTCTAAATTCAAAAGTTTGCTCAGCTAAAAACTGGGCAAAGCACAGAAATGTTTTTTAACATAGATCTCCTATTTTTCTTTCTCTAATTATTTATGAACCAATATGTTATGTAATCAGGCCTGGATTTGTGGCAAGGCCACAAAGGCCCGGGCCTAGGGAGGCAGAATTTAAGGGACGGAATGCCACCCAGTCGCATCACAATTAGCTACTAGCACTGGAAATGCACATCAGTCTCTAGTGCTGTGCCCAACCAATAAGACTTGCGTGCGCATCTGAGTGCACGCATGCGCAGGAAGGGGAGTGGACTGGAAGGGGAGGGGACAGTGGATGGGGAAGGAACCAGAATGGGACAGTGGAGGGGGAAGGAATTGGAAAGGTATAGTGGAGGGGGAAAGTACCGGAACGGGACAGTGGAGGGGGAAGGAACTGGAAAGGGACAGCAGAGGGCGACAGAACCAGAAAGGGAGGGGAACGGAAATAGGAGGGGAACGGAAATAGGAGGGGAACGGAAATGTCAGGGGAAGGGGGCAGAGAACAGAGCTGGCCTAGGGGTGGCTAGTTTGTAATTCTGGGCTTCGTAATATTTTTAAAACAAGAACAGCAGAACAATTTGATTAGTGATCTTCCTCATCAGCCAAATTATGCTTTTGATTTTATTTCAAGAGGTTAAATTCATTAGCAAGTTTGTGTTACATTTACAGATCAATCTTTTAATTTAAAAATAATTAAAATGTAAAACCCAAATTACTTCTGGGAATTTAAAATCTGTCCTGATGTGTCTATTAATTGAAACCCAGTAGTCACCCAGAAACTCAGTTGTGTGAAAATTCAATTTCAATCAAAAGGTGCTCCTTGACCTTTTATAAAGTTGTGTTTTGTGCAGCTATTTTCCTTCTGCTTCCTGTTCATGGCATTTTTTTCTTAGAGCAACTTGCCAAAATATTTAACTTATCCCACATTTCAATTTAATGGTGAAAGTTGAAAATGACCACAGACTTGGAATTATGGGAAAAAATGAATTTGTGTGTAAAACGCATATGAAGAGAGTACTCTACTTGATAGTGTTTACAGTTGGTAAGAGACATAAGTTCAGAAGTCAGCAAATTAAAAGATGTAGAACTGATCATTGCAATTAGTACAGTAGATGTTAGTGACATACAGGGGGTTACTTACTATACTAGGGGGAAAAACTATTTTTTCGTAGAAAAAAACCCCCCTCAAATTAAACCCTAATGTTGCAAAATGTCTGAATAATAAAGTTATCCATTTCACACCTGCCGAGGCCATATAGAAGTTGATGGCAGGTGTCCCATTTATAATTGGAAGATATCATTATCTGCTCTGGGTTTTGTAGGAGAATACAATTAATTTGTAGTTTTTGGGTGATAATCCAAAAAATCGGAGTTTTCAAGGTCTCAAATCGGAAAAAATCATATCATTTGGATTTTTTCATGATTTTATCGGGTCTTTTCCAACATCACATTTCAAGTTAATTTATTGATAAATACAGTAAAAATGTGCATGGGAGTTTAGTAGAAGGGCTTGTAAGAAAATAATGAGCAATGTTTTTATTTTAGTAAATAACCTACACAGTGTATACTAAAGAAATGGTAGGTTGGATCATGGTAAGCTTCTCTAAAAAATATATTTCAAGAGATTGTACAACGGCAAAAATATTTGGAGAAAATCAGATGGAAGATGGAAGTATATCCATAGAGAAGTCTGAAATGCATGAAAGTGAAAAGTTAAAGTAATGTTTTAGGAATAGATCATGAAAAACAGCTGCTGATCACTTGTAATTTTACTTCTGTTTTTTTGTATCTAAAAGGAATAAAGATGAAATATATTTAAATATAATCTTAAACACCTCCCATGTGGCTTGCATAGATTTTTTGAAAGAGCTCTGCTCATTATTTTTCATTCCTTTTAGTTCTGCATTTTTCAAGATATAATCACTGTTGCCTAAAAGCTCTTTTTTGTACATCTATTAGTATATTAGACCTACCTGACAACAACAATGGAATACTAATCAATATATAATTGGAACCATTTTAAGCTATTCCCTCAATCATAGTGCTAGTTGTTATGTTGGACTTTATTTCTGTGCAGTTTTATTCACTGTACAGAGGTACTTTTAGGTCTACTTTGTGTTTCTACCCTTATGGACTCTATGTTTCTTCATATTCTACATGCATATATATGTTCATAGGGTTCAATGAATAGGCATAGAAAGCAAACTTAACCAGCTCCTGAATATTGGCATAACCCCTTGTAATAACTGGCAATCAACAGCACATTATATATATATATATATATAGCACCATAGTAAATTGAGTGCACCTTTCTCCGACTATAAGCTTCACTCCCAATATGTATGCTCCGGATGAGACCTTAAATCTTAGGGAGTAAGCTCTCACAACGATGTGGAGGAGGGTGTAGTGCAACTGTAACTGTATAGAGGGTGCAAATAATTGGGCGCCAGTGGTTCTTTTAACTTAACCAAAGAACATATTTATTGAACATACAATCCACACTGGAGTGTACAGCAATCACATCAGCACATGTAGGCTCAACAGTGGATTGGCAATACTCACATCACCTTTGGTCAGAGACTGTCCCCTTCAGACATGGGAGACAAAGTACATGCAGCCTTGAGGAGGTACACCCAGCTTTCAGCCTTTTCCCTAAGTGGAGCCTGAGTAGACACTTCTAATCCTAGGTCTGTACACTTAGGGGCAAATTTACTATTCCCCATAATTAGCTCGACTAAATTCGATATTCGATTAGCATTCGATTGTCGAATTGTTTTAGGCTACCTTTTATTCATTATTCGATCATTCGACGATCGAATACAAATTTATTCGATCGGTCAAATAATTTATTCGATCAGTCGAATAAATCATTCGATCATTCAAATAATTCGTACGATTCGATCGATCAAAGATTTTGATCGTTCGAATCCTATTCGATCAGGACTTAGACTCAGAAGCCTATGTGAGGTTTCCCATAGTCTTCTATTGCAATTCGGTAGGTCCAATCTGGCGAAGTAGGCAGTCGAATATTTAAAAATTTTTATTTTATTCGTTGATCAAATGATCGAACTATCGAATATTCGATCATTCAAATCTATTCGATCATTCACTATTCAATGATCGAATATGCCTAATTTGCATATTCGACCAATTGAATAGATCCTACGATCAAATATTCCATTGAATTCGATCAAATTCGATTTTATTCACATGAATACATGTGAATTTAGTAAATCGGCCCCTTAGTCCCTACTCTGGGCAATTAGTACCCGGGACTAATCTCACTCACAATCCTCCTAGGAGCCTTAAACTGCTCAGCTAAATAATCCTGGCTATCTGTCACTCCTAGAGTGACCTATAACTGTGAGTAGCTTATCCTTACTAGACCTGACCTGTCTAGGTTCCACTTGAGCTCTGCCTGCCTGGTCAGGCCAGAGCCAGCACAAGATGGACACTGAAAGCATGGCTTACAATGCTTTTATACTTTAGCACAGTGCCAACTACTGGTCACTCTGAGTAACAGCAAGGGCTATGGATTATAGCAGGAATAGGAAACAGTTCCCCCTCCTAACTGTATTTCAGGACCCACTTAGGTGTCCATAACACTTGGGGACTGCCTGCTAAAGTACACTGGGAGGTTAATTTACCAGTCCCCTACATATATATATATATATATATATATATATATATAATTTTTTTTTTTTAACTCTCTTGACTTATTTTACATTTCTAACTTTGTACTGGACTGTTTTAACAATATATTACCCTGGAAAAGGGTTCCTTAAAACAAAGTCAGAAAAGTCCTTTTGTATTCAGTTTCTTTTCTTCTTTCTACACCAGTGACCCTTTTTATTCTTGTTTTCTTGTTAAATCTCTCTACCCCACTAGTCCTGTACAAGACTTTCAGCATACTAGCATACCCCTTCAACACATTTTTTTTTGCTGTGTTTCACTGCAATGGGAAGCAAAATGGGTCAGATTCACCCATCAATACTTGTTTTTGATGTTCCAGTGATCCTTTGAAGAAGTCACAAAAGGGATTTCAAAGAGAAGCTTGTTATGAATCTAACAAAACAAAATAAATGGATTTAATCCAGTTAAAGGAATACAATATAGTATGGTAGACTAAATAAATATAATTGCATTCTGTATTCAAACAAATACTTTTAATTTTTTTAACTTCCTTTTGATAATCAGCTCTGTTACCCCAAATGAGCTGAATTTTGATGGATTCATCTCTTTTCAACAGCAGAACTGTATGCCATTGTATAAAAATAATCTACACTGTCTTTTGGAAATGCCATGCAAGTCATATAAAATGGTGTTATTGGAATATTACAATGAAAATTGCTTCTTTTTCTAAAGTCAGAGTCAGTGAACTTGATTGTGTGCATGTATTGTACTATTCTTGCAGATGAGTGTTTGTCAGAGATTAAAGATCAAGGGAAATAATTTAGCATATTGATCAAAAAGATGTTTTTTGTCCTGTAGCCCTAACAGTGAGACAGTTATGATGTGTAATTTCAGTGTTAATATATGATTATTTCTATTACTGCTTTTTTACATACAAACTCAGAAGGGGTTCTGACCTTTCTCATTCCTCCTACATAATAACTTACGTGTGGGTTGTCTGTATTAGACATCTTAATCACAGAACCCAAAGCAATCAAGAAGAATAATTTTCTCCATAATTGTTTCATGCTCTTTAACAGAAACTTGAAAAGAAAATGTACTCGAAGCCTTTACAAAGAAATAAACAGTAATGTTAGATCTGTTAGCAAACACCAAAAGTACATTTGCTCAGCACAATCATTCTATCCAATACATTTTCATTCATGCATTTAGTTTGTAATATATATAATCTATACAAAACTAGCTTGAATTTTGCTAAGGGCAAAATGTATGCCAGTGTTGCAGAGGCTTGCAGATCCAATCTATTTTTTTTTATTTTTTTTAAAATCTTCAAATTTACCATAACCATTTTACAGAACAATCATGTACTTTGACCAAAACCTCCCCAGCAGAAACCTGTATTCCATTTTTTCCAATGGAGGGATGAATAATTTCTCTATGACAAAGTGAAAAAAGAAAATCTTGTCGACTTTTTATATAGGTAACACCAACATTTGATAAAATCATAAAGCAATGATTATTATATTACCTGTTATCCAGAATGTTCAGGACCTGGAGCTTTCTGGGTTACAAGTCTTTCCATAAGTTTGATCTTCATACTTTATCAAAGTCTGATTTTTTTTTCATAGAAAAAAATGGGTTTTTTTGAGGTTTATAAACCCCCGATGGTGTTAAAAGTTCAAATAAAAAAGTACTCCAAATCAGACCTACTGATTTCATTTAGACGTCAATGGCAGATGTCCTGTTGATATCCTGATCTGCACTTGGTTTCATTCAATAATCTGATTTTGTGGTTTTCAGGCAACAAATCCAAAAAGTTTGTAAGATTTGAAGTTTTTTTCATTGTTTTATCAGGTTTTTTCCCTGCACAGGAAATTTGTGGGAAAATGTATTAAGAAATAGTGATAAAAAATATATGTGAATTTGGTTGGGCAGCTTTCAGAAAAAGACGGCCTTTCCTTAATTCAGAGCTTTCTGGATAACGGGTTTGCAGATGCAGATCCCATACCTGTACAGCTTATTTAAAAAAAACCCTAAAGCACAATTTTGATATTTACAATATAAAATACAACCAATAAATTAAAATAAAGAAAAAAAAATGTCTTTGTGAAGTGTTACGGTGTAATAACAATTTAGAACAGTTTATTTATAAAAAGATACCAAACAAATTGTATTCAAAAAAAATTATTTTCCTAAAGATTATCTGCAAGGTACGTACAGTGAGCTCATTGCTATAGAACAATTCGTAGAGAAAAAACAGCTGCAATAAATACTATTGGTCTGCAGATTAGTGAGAAATGTCAAATGGTGATGTTCTAGGCAGAACAATTTTAGCCATCAGCACAAGATGACTTGGAAAAGCTTTTTATTCTTTTACACCAAATGACTTTTTAGCACTGTAATGACTAAATATATAGAAAAAGTACAGTAGGTGCCATGTTCCTGTTTTAGTGATTCTGTAGAGCTGAACTGGACTGTCATTCCTATGGTATTTCTGAGGGAAATATATTCACATCTACAGTACATCTACAAAGTATTTTTGAAAATGTTTTCTTATAATGTTTTTGTTTAATAATATTGTGGGGATGTGAAAATTAGAAATCCTCACATATCTCTAACAGGCACATTCTTAATAATATGGACACCTAATGGGTCCGAATGGGGACCTTGTGCTTATGTAATCCCCTGTAGTTCTCACAGTGCACACTAGCACTATGTAAAAGTTTAAAGGTCTTGGGAACCATGCGGTCAATATTCATTGCTTTAGCCTAACCTTGCAGGCTGGAAGGGAATGGGCATGATCCCTAGGCACAAAGGACCTAGTAGTACAGCTATACTCTGTCATAGATCACTCTAGGGGGCAAATTCAGTAAGATCCGAAAATTCGCTAGCATTTGCCACATCCAGGTGAATTCGCCAGCGCTACGCAAATTCACTAAAGTACGAATTTACGCTCAGGTCGGTCGAACGGTAGCGTAGTTGCGCTAGTGTTACTTCGCTAGGCAGAGCGCTGTTACGCTAGCTAAGCCTAATTTGCATACGGCGGGAACTTTAGGTTATAATAGAAGTATATGTTACAGCCACTACATTCCACTACACAAGTACAGGAAACCTTTAATAAATTATATAAAGTTGTCCTATTCCCTACATGTGCCCCCTGTATAGTTGTGTTGCCATATGTTAGGAAATGTAGGGGAAGGAGGGTAACACCCAAATATCGATCTTTTTCAGACTATCACCCTCCTATGCTAAAATACGCCAGCATTTTTTTGGGACTTAGAAAAATTTTTTACATTTTTTTCCCAAACTCCTATCTATTGTATTGAACTTCACCTGGTCTGACCAGGCGAAGTAACATCTAACGTAAGTGCTAACGTTCAGGAAAATGTTCATGTTAGTGAATTTGCGAATTTACGATCCTTCGTCAGTGCGCAACTTTGCCTGGTGTAAGGGTGCGAAGTTGCCCAAGTCTATCTACTTTGCTAGCGAAAATTCGCCAGAGCCAGTGTTAGTGAATTTCCGAAGTTATGAATTGACATCATGCTGGTGAATTAGCGCTAGTGTTAGACGCTTCGTGCAATAATGAATTTGCCCCTAGGAGTGATGTTTTTTTTTACTGTGGGGTAGGGGCAGACGAGTGGGTGTAGCTTGCAGTGGGCGCAGCCCAGGAAATTTTGTTGTATTGTGCCCTGTAATTTCTGATGGTGGCCCTGTATACAGTACATACAGAATATACATTTCATAGTATAAGACTGATTAGTTATTAACACATGATTACTACATGGCAGCACAGAAAACAGTGCAATTAGCATCAGAATTTAAAAATCAGCCCTGTAGCATCAACAGACTAACCTCATTTTCTGCTTTATAATTAGCAACAACTCCTAAGCTTAGCTTCTCAACAGCTGCTCAGAGCCCACTGAGCATGTGAGTGTCACAGACACTTTCCAAGATGGTGACCCCCTGTGACAAGTTTGAAGTCCTGGATCATTGCTGCAATTGAAAAGCTGAAACTTCAGTTCTCCTTTAAAGCATTTCAGAGATTTATGAGGCATCCATATTAACATTTTCTATATCACAATTTTAACATTTTCAGAAATTTAAAACATGTACTTATATTTAATCAATGTATGTTTGGGATCTATTTTGTCCTGCTGACAGGAATTTATCATTTAATGGGTTATATAGAACTATGTCCAATATGAACCCACATGAGAACATTTGAAATATATGTATTTCTTTACCTTAAAACTTTGTTGTAGGGGGATAATAGCATAGTTTTCATTATTTATAGATTCATAGTACAGCCTTACTTGAGTGTGTGGTGCAATGTTGTAAGACCCCCATCTCGAATATGCCGTACAGTTTAGGTCTCCATGACTCAAACAGGACATTATTATATTAGAGATAGTATAGAGAAGGGCAGCTAGGCTGGTAAAAGGCATAGAAAATCTTAGCTGGCCAAATTGGCCAAATTGGGGATGTTCACGCTGGAAAAGAGCTGCTTAAAAGGTATTATGATAACTATGTATAATGATAGCTATATATAAATATATAAGGGGATCATATGCTTTATTTACCAGTACACAAGGTCGCCCATTCTGATTAGAAGGAAAGAGGTTCCGCCTAAATAATCAGAACTATTTTTTTTTTACAGTGAGAGCTGTGAAGATGTGGAATTCTGTCCCTGAATCAGTTGTACAGGCTGATACATTAGATAGCTTTAAGAAGGGGCTGGATGGTGTTTAGTGTCAGGATCGCGCCGCCTGGAGGCTTACCTGCAGCTCCGGGTGGCGCATCCTCTTCCTCCGGTGTCGCATCCACAATGGCGGCGCCCCATCTGACGCGATGATGTCACGGCGCCCCTTTTTTAGTGCCAAATTCAAATATTTAAAGCACCCTGGACGCCATTATGGTGTCCAATGATAGGACTCTATAGCTATTGTTCATGGGTGTTATTTTGATCCTGTTTTACTGTGTTTTGACCTTGCCTGTACCTGTTATTGAAGATTGCAGCCTGCCTAAAAACCTTGCTTGGACCTTTGACCTTGATTCCTGCTTTATCCTTGCCTGTACTGCGATTGGACCTTAACCCCTAAGCTTCCTCCTTGGTCCCTACTACTTCCCTAGGGTGCCTACTAGGCCTACCCTGACATTATAATTGGGCCATGGACCCCACTGAGGAAGCTACACAAGACATCGGACGAGCGATACGCAGTTTGGCTGATCGCATGGAGAGCTATGAAGCACAGCAGTCTAGCTTTGGCTTAGCCCTAACGGCCATATTGGACAAGTTGTCAGTTTCTCTGCAAGCCTTTTCACCTGCTTCGACTAGACCTCCGGAGTCTTCTTTCCATTCCTCCGAGCCACGTATCCCAGCGCCTCCTCTCTACGGTGGCGATCCTCAAGCCTGTAGAGGATTCCTGAACCAGTGTGAAATCCAGTTCACGTTGCTCCCCAGTCAATTTTCTTCTGATCGTGCCAAGGTGGGATACATTATTACCCGTTTGTCCGGAAAAGCTCTTGAGTGGGCATCACCCCTGTGGGAGAAGAAGGATGCCTTAATTGATAATGCTAATGCCTTTATTTCTGAGTTACGGACTATTTTTGACGCTCCCGGTCGGGTCGCGTCTGCCTCCTCTCGGCTTATGCAGATTCGCCAAGGGACTCAGACGGTGGCCGATTATGCTGTAGAGTTCCGTACTTTGATTGCCGAGACAGGTTGGAACAACGAAGCCTACCATGCTGCTTTCTACAATGGCCTCTCTATCCACCTGAAGGAAGATCTTGTCTCTCGTGAGCTACCTACTCGTTGGGAAGATCTTGTGGCTTTGGCCATTAAGGTGGACACTCACCTTAGAGAGCACCAATCAGATAAGTATTGTGCCAAGAATTTCCAACCTCCTGCAGTTCCTCATTTCCTAAGATCCTCATTTCCTAGTGTACCTCCTGCTACAGTAGCTTCGTCTCCCAATCCTCCAGTGACTCTTGCTGATGAACCTATTCAGTTGGGCTGCATTCGTCTCTCTGTGCAAGAGAAATTCAGAAGACGCTCAGAAGGTCTTTGCCTTTATTGTGGGGAGAATACTCACTTTGTCGAAGACAAATAACCGCACCCCCAGAGTAAGCTTGGCACATCACAAGTGGCTAGTGTCTACCCTGGTCACCAAGCAAAAACTCACCAATTGCTTCTCCTTCTACAGATCCAGCTTCCCCCTAAGACTGTTCATGTATCAGCCTTTCTGGATTCCAGCTCCTCCGGGAATTTCATGGACCTTGCTTTCGCTAAAGAAAATGGGATTTCCCTATTCCTTATGCCCTCACCCATATGGGCATTTGCCATTGACGACAAGCCTCTAGCTTCAGCCTTGATCTCCCAAACCACGGGTGAGTTACCCCTGAAGATCGGGACTTCACACTCTGAGAAATTGCCTTTCCAGATGATCTCTTGTCCCTCATCTCCTGTCATCTTGGGGTTACCCTGGTTACGTCTCCATAACCCTTCCATTGATTGGTCCACTGGTCAAGTCTCCCATTGGAGTTCATTTTGTCAACGGCATTATCTTCATGCTACCGCTAAGCATCAGAACTCTGCTTCCCTAATGGAAGAAAATCCTTTTTCGCAGTCCACCGTGGTGGAGCATCTTCCTGAGGAACTAGCTTCAGCCTTTCTCCCTTCCAGAGTCATTGCCTCTTTGTCGCTCCACTCCTCTGTGTTGCCTGTCTCCCAGCTGGTTTCTTCCCCTGGACCAGCCATCCCTCAGCAACTGGGTCTTCAGCAGTCTCCACTGCCTTCTGCTCCAGAGGGGTTCCCCAGCAGCCTCCGCTGCCTACAGCTCCAGAGGGGCTTCCCCAGCAGCC
This sequence comes from Xenopus borealis, assembly GCA_024363595.1. NCBI lineage: Eukaryota > Metazoa > Chordata > Amphibia > Anura > Pipidae > Xenopus > Xenopus borealis. The sequence continues at coordinate 15,527,143 of CM044434.1, read as the reverse complement.
TCCGCGACCTACTGTTCCAGAGGGACTTTCCCTGCAGCCTTTGCAGCCCACGGCTCCTGTGGACTTTCCCCAACAGCATCCGCTGTCTATTGTTTCTAGTCAGCTAGGCAGGTTAAAAAAAAAAAGTTAAAAGGTTGAACTTGATGGACGTGTGTTTCAACCTAACTTGCTATGTTACTATGTTGGGCCCTCATAGAGTGCAGAGATGTACAACTGTGTAACCATGTAACAAGCACAAGATGACTATTTTACTCCCTTCCTTAAAGATCAGGATGAATCATGGGTATTTCTGCCATGAGGCAAGGTGAGAATCTTGCTTCAGGAGGAAGCACCTCACAGGTTACCAGGTGCACTTGAAAAGCTGCTCCTAGTAACTTAAAGAGCTTAGTTAGATTTTTGTTAATGAAAAGCACCTTCTAATGCACAGAAAACATTGTGAAAGGCAACTTTTGGCTAAATTTGCCACTGGGATGAATTCATTATATAGAGTAATCAGAGGGATTGATCATTTGACTATATTCTTCAACCACAATTATACTAAGGAACCAGTGAGATGAGATCAAGAGGATTATCTAATAAAGTCAGATTTTTTTTCTGGTGCATGTTTTAAAGGAGAAAACACCATTTTGTTGGAGGTAAAAAAAGTTCTTCTAAATCACAGAAAACATTATGAAAGGCAACTTTTGGCTAAATTTGCGGCTGGGATGAATTAATTATATAGATTAATCAGAGGGATTGATCATTTGACTATATTCATCAACCACAATTATTCTAAGGAACCAGTGAGATGAGATCAAGAGGGTTATCTAATAAAGTCTGATATTACATGTTTTAAAGGGGAAAACACAATTTTGTTGGAGATAAAAAAAGTTTAAATTGTTCATGATTTATTAAACCCCAAGGCTGCTAAAAGTCATAATAAAAAAGTGCTCCATCTCAAACCGGTAATATAAAAGACAAAGGACGATGTCCCTGTTACAACTGGAAGATTTCATGATCTGCCCTGGGTTTACGAGAAGCCAAAATAATTTGTAGATTCTGGGCATCAAATCCGAAAATATTGTACAATTTGGATTTATTATTGAGCTTTTTCATGCACAAAATTTTTTTGAGTTAATTTATTCATAAATAAGGTAAAAATGTGGATGGGAGTTTGCGAGGGGTTTTGATAAAATAATGAGAAATATTTGGATTTTTTTAAATAATCCCCTTAAAGTCCAAATCTAAAAATACTCCATCTGAAACCTATAAAAAAAATGTCCAAACTGCGACTAATAAATAAAAAAGTTAAAAAAAACAAGTATTTTTTCATCTAAAAAATTGTTGTTTTGGTGAAAAAACTAGAATTTTTAGAGGAAAAAAAAATCAAGTTTTAATAAATAGCCCTACTCCGTCTGCCACTACCCTAAAATCAAAAGTATGTAATGCCTCACTTCTCTTTTTTGCTTTGTGTGCAAATCTTTTAATTCCATAACATTGCATTATGTAACTATAGTTTATGCAATTAATTTTTTGATTAGCGTTTATATTGTTTTAAAAAAATGAAGTCCAGTTTGACATTATGTTAAAATGCTGTTGTCTACACAACTAAAAATTCATGTTAGCCCTTTACTCAGTGGTGATCCCAGATCACAAAATTATCATTCATGTCTAAAACTTACATCCAGTTTGCTAACCACAGCTAACAAGTTTATTTAATTTATTTATTCTAGGAAAAGTTGTACCATCCAGCTGAAAACCTTAAGCACCTTAAATTGTATTCATATTTCATTCTACACAATACAACTATTAGTGCAGTCATAAAACATGTAGCATTTGTCATTGTGCACATCAGAGACCCCTTTAAGATACAGCAGCATCATGGCAGTTATGTAATTACAGACAGACCAGGATGGATTTGACCTACCACAATGCAATATCAATGCCTGTGCCATCTTTAGATCTGTTAAAGGAATTGTAACATAAAAAAAATGAAAGTGTTTTAAGTAATGAATAAATAATGTAGTGTTGCCCTGCACTGGTAAAACTGGTGTATTGCTTCAGAAAGATTATCATTTATATAAACAAACTGCCGTGTAACCATGCGGAAGCCATTCATGCACACAGCAAATAGCAGATAACAGATAAGCTATGTAGAATCACATTGTATACTACAGGACTCATCTGTTATCAGCTGTGTATCCTGTGCTTTTTCTTCTTTTTCAGATTTGAATGGCTGGCCCCATGACCACACAGCAGCTTGTTTGTATAAATAATAGTAGTTTTTCTGAAGCAAACAAACCAATGTGACCAGTGCATGCCAACAGTGCATTATATTTTCATTAATTGAATACACTTGCATTTGATGGTGTTACTGGTACTTTAAGGCACAACATCCACATAAATGATCCAAAAATAACACTGTTGTCTGTCATCTACTACCAGGCCATAGGAAGACTGTTCTGCAGATGGACGATAACAATATAGAACGTTCCAATTTTTAAAAAAAAGTGCTGTGATTTGTCAAACACTGCATTCCAGCCTACAAATCTCATTCAATCTTATGTCTGGGTCATGATTTGGGCTTGCTTCTGAATGCTAGCAGTAAATTCAACAGGAAAATGTTTTTTTGCCATAGATCAATATGTGGATCATTTTCCTCAATATGTAATGAACAAGCATTATGGTTTATAAAAAACATGTCATGTTTAAATTCATATTTATGCAAAAATAAAAAAAAGAGTTCACAAACTTTCAAGCACAACCATAAAAGTGGGTTGTTTGTGTTTCATTGTTATTTCATGTTTTGTTAAGATTTGTTATGAAATAGGTTAAAAAAAATTGAAATAGGAATTTGACTGGTTTCTTTTATAAGTTCATTTACAGTACAAATATATTGTTTTTTCTCCAAAAAAATGCAGAAATCCCAAACATGCAGGCAAAGAGCAGTAAAACTAAACACACAGGGAAATTGGAAATGACACAAAACTCTCTGACTGTAACCAGAACTATTTGTGCAGTCAGTGATGACATCAAGTTTGAAAGAGGGAATTCAGGTCTGCTTTTTATGTCTGCTCAAATTCACTGTATCTCCCATTGCCTGGGGCATAGAAATACAGATTGTAAATTTCACTGAGGAGCAACTTGACATGCCTGAAAAGAATCTTTTTGTATTGTAACAGCTCCCTATAAGACTAAGAATACAGTCAGCTATTATAAATGTTAAAAAGTTTATCTAACACAAGTAACTCAAAACAACTGGACTTGCTGAGAAATTTTAATGAAGACGTTTAACTGCTCATCCGAGCAGCTTCTTCAGTTCAACTGACTGGTGTAGGGGAGTTCTCGGCATATAGACTCTTCCAACAATCCAATCACAATGGAACATTGTAACTCTTCAGAGAGGTGACATCTGAAATTCTCAGAGGTGTTGATTCTGTGTAGTTACTATGATAGGATTACCAATGTGTCATGCAACTCCTAGACACAGGTGTTATTTACGAGAGTTGAATTACCCTTTAGGGGGGACCATTGAAGTGAAATACTTCAACTTCGAATATCAAAGTTTTTTTTAAATAATTGGCTATTCTGCGGTCGAAGTAAAATCGTTCGAATCGAACAATTCGAATGATTTTTGCATACGATCGACAAAGAATTTAGAAAAATGCTCTAGAGGGTCCCCATAGTCTAACATAGGACTTTGGCAGGTTTAATTTAAGTCGTAGTAACCTATGCGATGGTTGAAGCATCCAAAAAAATTACTTTGAATTTTTAATTTTTTTTTACTTTCGACACTTAGTAAATCAGCCCCATAGTGTATATATAACCCTTAGGGGCAGATTTATCAAGGGTCAATTTTTGAATACAATAAACTGAGATTTTCCTCAACTTTGATTTTTATTTTAAAACTTTGACAATTCGCATATTTAATAAGGTAGTCAAATTTTGAGTTTTCGATCAAATGGCTTGTATTCGATGTACTTCGAAATTCGCCCCACTTCCTTTCTGACATTTTTTTCACACAGGAAGCCCTCCAGTGGCCACTTTAGGTGCATTTTCAGCCTGATTGCGCACTAGGTGGAAG
>CM044434.1:15473386-15490155 GCA_024363595.1 Xenopus borealis | reverse complement strand
GAGAAATGGATTTCAGTGCAGAAGTCTACGGGAGCAGCACTATTAACTGATGCGTTTTGATAAAAACATGTTTTCCCATGACATTTTCCCTTTAAATATTTACAAAAGCTGCCAAACTCTGGAATACACCATGCGGTATTCAGCAGGATACCTATATGGGAAGAACAAGAAAGAATAAGTTGATGATCCAGAACAGCAAGGAAAAGGTGGGTTAACACTAGGCCTGAAATTTGCCGTTCAGTTTGAAGATACCAGAGACAGAACCAATCTAATGGTTTAGCAAGAGTACTTTTAGTTAATACAAAACTGATATTATGCAAAAAAAATAAATGCAACCATCACATCTTACAAGATATTTTCTATCTAAAGATATGCATGGATTGAATATGGCATCTTGATAGATCTAGATTAAGGGCTTTTTTTTGTCTTGACGTGTTTCAAAGAAATCAATAAAAGCGTCTATAATGGGCTACGACAGTTACATAACTGTACTTCAAAGCTTCCAACAAGTCAAGCCACTACAAAGCAACATCTAAGCCACCAGCAATCATGCTCGGGTGACTCACTCAGATAACCTTTTTTTTTTGCTCATTAGAAGAGCTTGAGACAATTTGAAAATGTCAGAGACTACATTTACACTTAAAATACACAATTACAAATTTTTACATTTTAAAAATATCATTTTTGCATATATGCATATATATATATATATATATATATATATATATATATATCTGTATATATATGGTACAAACGATACACCGCACTCCAAGGGCTTGTAATCAATGCAAAAATTGTGGTTTATTCTCTACGTTTCGGCTACCGAACTGGAGCCGTCTTCAGGAGCAAAAAGAATATATACATACATACATACATACATACATATACCTTACATTGTAGATACTTGGGATATTCCTGAATCAGAAGGTCCATCTGGGTCCCAGTGCCCTAACAACCAATCCTGGCCTGAAAACACTATTCTTGGAACAAGCTCCCTCAAATCCCAATGTGATCATGCAATCAAGAAAGTGTGAGTTTATCAACCAATGCAAGGAATTAACATGGTTCCATCTGTATGAAGCAAACCTTACACAAAGGAGGAATTCCTAGAGGTCCCCCTTTTAGTTTTAAAAACTCAACACTACAAACCTAATTTAGGGACTTTTCATGGGACCAGAGAAAAAAATTTAAAATCCGGGAAAACTTTAAATCAAGGAAACACCCTCAAATGTAAAGTATACAAAAGAAATAAGTACAGGAATCATAATTTGATTTAAAACAAATGTACTGCTCCAGAACCACTCACCACTACTGCTACTTCTTAGCCTTCTGTCCTTTCCTGCTCCTTCACAGTTCACATGTTCTTTCCCTAGCACTTTTCCCTGCCAGGTCACATTTATTTCCTCTACAGCACTGCTGCAGCTTCTTGGCTTCTTCTTCCAACTACTTTAACGCACAGGGCATACATGTGCAGAGTGGATATGGACCATACAGCCGAGTGAGGGAAATTTTCAAGAGTCTTACATTTCAAAGTAAGGGGTTTTGATCTAAAAATGCAGTGATTAGCAGAGACAGGGCTAACCATTGATGACGACACAGTATTTTGAACGGCTGTCTGGGCTAACCAAATTAGGAAATCCGGACAGGACACTAAACGTAATGACCTGGAGATCAGCCAATCAAAGTCATCAGTCCTGCATCTGACATCACAGGTTCTGCACCCGACTTCCTCCACCCCTCACGCCTGCCTAACGGCCCCAGAATAGGTGCCAACTCTAATTAACACCCATAGGAATGCACGGAAAATGGAATAGACTGCTAAAAAAGTAAATGTGGAAAAACTTTAAATCCAGGGACATTGGGGTCTAATCGGGCAACTTGTGTTAAATAGTTTCCATGGATAAAACTGTAAAATTATCCAGTTTCCATAAACATGAACTTACTGCACCACAAGCTTAATCAAACAAATGATTTATGCTTTCAAAGTTGGCCACAGGGGGCTGTCATCTTGTAACTTTGTTATACATCTTTGCAAGACCAAGACTGTGCACATGCTCAGTGTGGTCTGGGCAGCTTAGGGATCGTCATAAATGATCAAAACTGCACAAGTCAAATAATATCTGTCAAAAGCTGATAAAGTAAGACTGATTAATAATCAGAATACGCAGACTGCACTGGGTCCTGTGTTGTAATGTTTATAGTTTTTATACTGTTTCATATAAACTTTCTCTAACTTTGCAGAACCAGTGGATGCAGCAAAATAATCCTCCAAATAGAATCCCAGTTTATCTGTTTAAATCTGGCTCCATGATCTTTGTCCCTGCAGCTGGAGTTGGAAAGGGGATGTAAATGCAAAAAATAAAAACCATTGCAAATCTCTACACAGTTGCCGACTGCAAGATGCTGGAGTTCTGCATGGCTGGTTAGTATGGTGAGGGCTCCCTCTGCAGGTCATAAAGTATGATTGTTTCCCTGTCCAGTAGTTAGGGACCGTCTGACAATTCCTATAAACAGCAGTAAATGAAGAGAGAATTTCAATGAATACAGTCAGGTTTCTTATAAAAATGGTACACATTTTTTTAATTAAAGTATATTGGAGATAGATTTCTTTCATTGGATTTTATTTTTTTGCCTTTCCTTGTCCTTTGAGATATCCACTGTGTTTATTAGCAACAAATGTATCAGTTGCGTATCTTCTCTGCATATAAAGAATTTCATACATAATGATATTGATAGGACAGCTTTCTTTCTGCCTTTATTCTAAAGTTAAATGGCTACGATAACGCACGTATTTGCGAGAGTTCGTTTAGCATCCCCCTACACAGTGCTGTAAACTGTGTTATGGTTTTAGATTGTACGATTCAGTTATCTGTAACAGCATACCACGTTTTTAAATGTTATGTTTGAACACTTGTTTGATTTCCGGTTTGTTGTGCGATGGTCTAAAAACTCTGAATCCAAAACCCTGGCATCTACAAGCTCTTGAGGTCTTGTATGAGTCAACGGGGAAGGTCCTAGTGTCTGCGCTGATGTCTGTAGCAATATCAAATGATTTTGGGGATCCGGAGCAAAAACTGTAGTTTTTGTGGAAAACTTGGAACAATTTGGTGTTTCTGGGGAAAGCTCTGAAGTTTTCAGCGTTTTGCCAGACCCTATTTTTTTGGGCTTTGTTCTTCATAAATAATGTCCATTCGGGAATTCAGAGTTGCTCAGAGTTGGATATTACAAATACTAAATTCGGACCTTCATAAATAACCCTGTAAGGGTTGTTAAATTATTAAATTGTATGATGTCACGTCCTTCCTTTCCTGCCAATGGGGGTTAAAAAGGTAATTTTGTGTTTATGCACTTTGATAAATGTCAGATCGCTGATCGAAACGTCAGGTCTCCCCACACTAGAATAAAAACCGTTAATTGATTTTTAAGTCCAGTGTGTTCGGACCTTTTCTCTACGGTACATTTTTGCTTTTGGCTTCTGCACCCAGACACAACTAACCCACTATTCCCTTCAAGACATATATTTCTCTCTCTCTATCTATCTATATATAGAGAGATATAGATATATCTTGATAAAGAGCAATAATAAATAATTATTTTTTTTCACAAGTATTCCCGTTGAGTGTGGTACTGTTACTTTAAGATAGATAAATAGATAGATAGACTGACCAAGCTAAAATTGATATCTATAAAAGGATATTTCCCAGGTGTGTTCACAGCAACTCTGTATCCAGTAAAGCTCTTGTATGGATGGAAATTAAAGATGAAAAGAAGGTTTGCCCTTTCAAATGCAATGATCTTATCCCCTTCATGCTTTGCACTGATATAGGCCTAAAGATAAACAATAAAACAATTGTAAGCATAACTAATTTTAGCCCTCATTTTAATTAACAATCTGTATATTCATGTATGTAAGGGAGGGAGGGAAGAGAGGCCAGAAATGCTACAATTATGCATATTAACCATCAGATTTTAGTGAGCACTTATGTCAATACACCTGTATCTTACCTGTGGTGCAGCAAGCCATCCAAACTTTTCTTCAAGTTTATTCATATCTCTATCAAAAGCATAAAGGAATCTATAGCGTAGTTGTTGATCATCAATTAAATGAAACTGCCTCCTGGCATAATGGTAGCTTTCCCCATTTCCTTTCCTTGGGAAATCCAACCATTCCGGATGTCCAAACTCATTACCTGAACGTGAACAGAAACACTGTTAGCCCTTATGCAAAAGGAAACACTGAAGGGAAAAAAAGATGGGCTTAAAAAGGTGATAGAGGAGTCCTAGCACAACATAAAAAAAAACCTCACCCACTTCCAATCAATTCCTGTGGGATTTTAGGAAGAGTATTTATCAAATGGTGAACACTATGGGGCAGTTTTATTAAGGGTCAAACCGAAAATTCAGTTTTTTTTTCTGATTAAAACAGTCAAATTTTAATTTTTTTAGGTGACAGCTCCCCTTTAAATCTCACACTATATCAGCATAAATATCAGAAGCTAGAAGAGAATCTTAAGATAAGTGACTAAGGAACTCCATGGAGAAATGTTCATATTTTATCCTTACATTTTCTCAATAAATAGCAACACTGAAGCACGGATAATTGAGGAGATATCTAAGCAGACATACCACTGAGATCTTGTTTCCTGTAATTAATTTTAAGATGCTTTTTTGTAAAACTCTAAGCCATATAATGACAAGAACCTAGATTGAGCAAGTGAAGCAAGTTAAAACAATGGGGTGTTAATAGGAAAAAGAACAATGGTATTGCCAGCACATTTTCATCAATCTTTGCAGTTTGCTCATCTGAGGACCACGTATTTTTATACATCTAACTATTTAAAGGGGTTGATGATCTTAAAATTATTTTTTTAGTACAAGACCTTAACCTTCAAGAAACATGAAGCATGTTCCAAAGGTTAAAGGGACCATCTGCCATGGAGTTTTATATAACTGACAGTTTTTAGCTGGAGTATTTTCGGATTCTAATTGTTAGCAGCTTCAGGGTATAATAAATCTGGAAAAAATGTATTTTTTTTTCTTCTAAAAATTTGAGTTTTTTGCCCTTTAAACTTGACTTTAAAATCACATGAATTAGATTTTACTCTAAATTTGATTGGGGGTTATTTATTAAAAAAATGTGGAAAACATGGACAAATTTTACTGACCCAAAAACAATTCAATTTGAATTCAACCAAACCCGTTTTGAGTTTTTTCTCTAAAAAAAACTTGAATGTCAGGAAGGCTACAAACATCTAAAAGTTGGTCACTCAACCTCTCACATTGACTTATACATGAACTCGGCAGATATAGGTGGGGAATAGTTGAATTTTAATTCTTAAAGTGCCAGAGTATGATAAATCTCGAAAATCAAATTTAAAAAAAAAAAAACAAAACAAAACCTCGAATTGAGCTTGGATAATGCCGTGGTCAAATTTGACAGTTTTGACAATAAAAAAAGTTCGAAAATCTTAATTGGAATTTTCAATTCGACCCTTAATAAATCTGCCCCTAAATATTTGGGCAAGTCAAGAGAATTATAATTACTTTTTGCCAATATGCATCATTAAAGAGTTGTGCCATCCTTGGAAGGCAGGAACATAAATATAATGTATAAATGTGCAGTAACAGTCATTTGCTTAAATTACCCAAATACCTCTGTGTTGATCACACAGATCAATAAGGTTTTCCATCAGACATGGGAAGTAATTTCTGGTCAGTAAGAAATTTACCAAATCACAGAAAGTGTTGAGGACACTTTCTTTCAGGCTATGGAATCTGACAGGGGTCCCCAACCTTTTTTTGCACGTGAGCCACATTTAAATTTTAAAAAGAGTTGGAGAGCAACACAAGCATGAAAAAGTCCATGTGGATGTCAAATAAGAGCTCTGATTGGCTTTTTGGTAACCCCTATATGGACTGGCAGCCTACAGGAGAGAATGTTTGGCAGGAAATCTGTTTTTTTATGCAACCAAAATTTGCCTCTAAGCCAGTAATTCAAAAATATGCACCTGCTTTGAGGCCACTGAGAGCAACATCCAAGGGGTTGGAGAGCAACAAGTTGCTCGCGAGCTACTGGTTGGGGATCACTGCGTTAACACATTTTCTCTGTTCACATTTGTGATATGCTTGATAACATGGGGATTACTGCATTTGTGGGATTACACACAATTTGTATTCACAATTTTTATCCAGATACAAAAAACATGTTTTGTAGCTTCAGGAACAGAGTTCAAGATGTTAAGAAGTGAAGCTAGTTTAAGATGGAAAACATGGCATATTTTGGCAGCAAATTTAGTAGTTGACAGATTATACCTATTGAGCAGGGTTTACAGAATAATTACACTGTGGTTATCAGATCTCACACTTTTTGAATTAATTAAAGAAATCTATATTTAAGCTGGCCACACTTCTTTCTTAAGAGTAAAACAAAAAAAAAAGTGCACAGCTGTATTTTAATTGCCACCTATAAAAAAGATAATGTTATATTTACAAAACTAAAACATCAAATAGCCAACATATTGTTATGGACTTTACAAAATTCAAAAGAACATATTAAAAGTACAACTAAAACTTGTTTTTTTTTCTATTTAACATTTTTTAATTATTATTTATACCAGGGTTGTCCAATCTGCGGCCCAGGATGGATATGAATGCGGCCCATCTTGAAACCCTTGGTTCCCGAGGAAACTTCATGTTGCAAAGGATATAGGACTAGGCAGGAGGGGGGACTCTGCCCAGTTAGAAGTAATAATAATAATATAATACATATTTAATATCCAGATGTCCTATATTCCAGTGTATAGCTCCATCTGGTTATCAAACTGGTGCATTTTCTTTACTTTTACAAATCAAAAGTGTTTGTGTATTTCATGTGTGTCCCCAGACAATTTTTCTTTTTCCAATATGGCCCAGGGAAGCCAAAAAGTTGGACACCCCAGGTTTATACCTATATCCCCCTGTGCATTTTATGTGTTAAAATAGAACATCTATATTATTTAAACAGGGTTTGGATGATGCATTTCACATGTGGAGGCATCTTCTGTGTACACATATTTCAAGTAGAAAAGAATTACATTTAAGAAATGATTTGGAATCCCCTATTAATTCAGCCTATACACAGTTACAAGTTATTAAATCATCAGCTGCCAAATCTTGCATCAAACTAATTAACAGAACACAACACAATTAAAACCATTATTTATCAAAATCTGAAAAGCTCACCCTATTTTCTAAAAAATACTCCGACCAAATCAACAGACTTTTCCTTATATTTATCAAAACATTTTTTGGAAAATGTCTTGTTCAGAAAAAAAAAACCTCAATAAAATTGTGAAAAAAATCAAATCGTACAACTTTTTCAGATTCATCTCCTGAAAACCACAATATCTTCAGAATATGGGTTCAGAACAAAACCCAGCACAGATCAAGATATAAAATGGACAGCTGCCATTGACTTCAACATGAACTCGGAAGGTCTGAGTTGGAATACTTTTTATTTGGACTCTTAACACCATCAGGGTTTAATAAATCAGTGAAACTATAAGGGGGTTTTTTTCTATGAAAAAAAAATTGGTTTTCCACTTTAAAAGTCTGACCACAAAAAAAAACAAAAAAAAAAAAAAAAAAAAAAAAAAAAAAAAAAAAAAAAAAACAGGTGCCACACAAGTACACAGGTAGTTGGCTGTGAGATTAGTCAGTAGTGAGACACTATACATATACCAAACATTTCTATGAAATTATATTATTGGTCTGGTAGAGCAGGTTTATTTTCTACATGGACATGGGAATCATTTAAGTTCAGAAATAAAATTTTAAATCCTTATATTCCAATTGTAACTTGCAGGAGGGAGTTATGATTTTCAGGGGTGTTAAAGCTCACCAGAAGTGATCATTCCAGAATGCAAAGTAGGGTTTGACTCGTCACAAAAAGTTATGACACATTCAACTCTTGAAACAAGAATATGAGCCAGACAATTTAACCGGTTAAAATATTTACAAGCCATTGTGGAAAAGGAGTATTGGCTAAGGAAGAGTATATTTTAAAAATTGCTACCACATTTGAAATGGACACAGAAACAAACAATAGAAACTTCAGGGCAAATCCCACCTATGAAGTTGAGATAGCCTTCACCTCCAAGACCATGAGTAATCAGACGCAGCATTTTATGGAGCTGAATTCCCCGATCAATAACTGGAGTCAACGGTGAAAATACACTCATGTTTGTGTACATCTCTGCATCCATTAACCAAAATGCTAAACTCTTATCTCCAACAAGTGCCTGCAAATAAAAAAAAAACCAATATTATATCTATATCTACGCAAAGGCAAAATCAACTGCACACAATCAGATGATGCTGAATATTTTTTCCTTTCATACTCCAATAACTTGTTTCCCGTTTCACTCCAGCCTTTAATGTTTGTTGAATCTAAAAGGACGAAAAATGTTGACAAAGTTCTACCTAGAGTAACCAGGGGCCACCAGCTAGTGCTCCTAAAAATAAGTTTTGATCAGTTTACTACAAGTTAGAAAATAACTTAAAACACAACACATTGTAATACACACATTTATTTCATTTAAAAGATGGCAAAATTAAGTTTTTTTATGCTGTTCTACTAAAACAAAGAGCAGTAGTGTTACCTGATCATGGCTTTCTGCATAGGCGATACATTTCTCATTATATCGTCTATTGATTAATGTGTGCACTATATTGCCCATGTCCCAATCTTCATCCTTCAGCTCTTTTAAGATCTGAGATAAGAGAACTAAATTAGTCACTTTGCAGGCTGTTATATAACACAGTTTAAATTTTACAAGTATTTCTGACCCCAAGCATTTTGATCTACTTGATGTAGAGAAAGCAATAGTTACAGAACACATTCAGATGCTTCCAGGATTGAAGGCATTCTTTATATTTACACAAATGTTTATTTAAGTAAAGTAAAAAATAATATATGTTTCAGAATATTTGGACCCAGTTGTGTGAGATACACTAACAGATTCGGATGGTTGGTGTGCTCTCGTATCTCTGAACTGTAAGGTATGTGCTTAAGTCATAGTTTCTAGTCTACTTTTTCATGTTTTAGCTGCCTGAATCCATTATAAATGGTTCTTTTTTTTTCTTCTGTATAAAATAGTTCTAAACATAGAAATAAAGTAAACCTGGAAGTGGTAAGAAAGACCGGTGCACCCAGAAACTGGTAATCTGTATTTTTCATGTTTCAATTTAGTTGTTATCTATAGTAAGATACAATAATGGCTCCACCTCTAACCTTTTGATATCATTGCCCATTAAAGGTTCCTCTAATCAACTAGGAAGACAGGTGTGAGACCTGCATATTAACCACTGAATAATACTTCAAAATTGTGATCTTGTTTCTTTTTTTTTTATGTATCGGAATCCTTTTGTGTTCATTGGTACCAATAGTGAATTTTACGTGACTGTCAGATCAGAATACGGATATCCACAATCCTGTTCAATTACATGCTAGGTACCAGATGAAGTGACTAACCTGAATCCATTTGTCAGGCACAGCCATTGCTAGTCGATAATCAAATCCAGTACCACCTTGAGATATAGGGCAGCAAATTGCTGGCATTCCTGACACTTCCTATATAAAGGATTAAAAAAAAATTACTTACATCCATCTCAAATAAAAACTACCAATGCTGTACTAGAAACACTGAAGAAAAAGATGCAGTGTCATTCCTTATAGGGTTATTAATTTTGTTTAAATATGTTTATTAGTTGCATACAGCATATATGCTATGATGAGCTGCAGAGTACTACAGCTTTTTTAAACCTACAGTGGGGCTTCTTTAATGCCACTGTAAAGGAATGTGCATAATTAAGTATAGCCCTACCATAACATTATACATAAATGATTACACACATACTAATTATTTCAGATAATATTCTAAAGAAAGCGGGTCAGCATAACCTAGTCAGCTGGTGTTACACTAAAACTGGATGGTTTTACGTCTGTTTATAGTGTATATAGCACGTTACTTGTTGTACGACAACACCTTATTATTTTCCCCAGGCTGTAATGCACGGTTAAAAGGCACATGTACATGTTCAAATGCATTCATACAGACACTACATCAAAGTAAATTCCTAATATGTGCTGACTGGTGCTATGGGCGATGTCAAGCATGCAAAAGAAACTGCTGTATCTGAAATTTTAGCACAGCTCAACATTTGTCCGTATGGTTAACCTGAAATCATCCATTTGCAGATACAGTATATGTGTACATGTAAGATTTTTTTGGAAAACTTTGTGACCAGACCACAGAGTGTTCTTGGGTCGATAGTCTTAAAGCAAAGATGCATTCGCATTTGTTGCTGTACAATGCAGCTCACATTGTTTGGGCCACAGTGTTCATATTCACTGCAAAACAACTTCCAGAAAACAAACAAAAACACTAACTTCTGAAGACTGCTGTATTGAGCAGGTCACAACAATAATGTAATCATTTGCCCATCTGCTACTGCTTTCCACAGGAGTGTCCAGAAGTAGCCACTCATAAATCTATGTTTGTCTTTCAAAATTCCATCATACCTCAGCTATTGTAATGCAATGTGGATACAGTGTATGTATCATGTGATTTGCCAACAGAAGGTACACCAGTGAGTCTTCATCCACGTGAAGTCCAAAATATTCATTATAATCTCCAGAAAATCCACAACCTAAAAAGGTTAAAAAAAAAAAAAATTATGAATAAAAAATAGACATATTCATTACACTAAAGCTTAAAAGATGCATCCTGGGTTTTAAATTACATTTATTTTTTATTTTTACCTATACCATGGTGGTGATACAACATGGATGTTACCCCATCAAACCGAAACCCATCAAATCCATATTCCTCAATCCACCACCGCAAGTTTGATAGAAGGAATCTTAAAACTTCCCAACTGTTGAGACAAAAAAAAAAAAAAAGTTTACTTTTTTTTCTCCTCTTTTCACTATACAGCTGTACATGGTCTGTTTATACAACACAATATGGTACTTTTGTAAAAGTAAGTCAAGCATATTCCTAAACAGCAGATCAACAATTATGACAACCACAACAAGTGGTAGGAACTTATCCACCCCCACAGAAATTTGTAAATGTTTATTTAAACTGCGGCACCCATAAAAGAAGCGATTGATGTGGTTAGTACTTATGTTTACACACAACTTGTACAGAAGTTTTCACAAAAGACTGTTCATGTTCAACAGGTTGGAAAAGAATGGTGAAATTCTTATTGATGTGTTTTGGAAAGATATAGGTTACCAACAACAGTAAATGGTCATGAAGCCCAAACTAGGGATGCACCGGATTCAGGATTCGGTTCGGGATTCGGCCTTTTTCAGCAGGATAAATACTTCTGCCTGGCCGAACCAAATCCGAATTTGAATATGCAAATTAGGCCCAGGGAGGGAAATCATGTGACTTTTTGGCACAAAACAAGTTAGTAAAAAATGTTTTCCCTCCCCACCCATAATTTGCATATGCAAATTAGGGTTCGGTATTCGGTCAAATCTTTCGGGAAGGATTCGGGAGTTCGGCCGAATCCAAAATAGTGGATTCAGTGCATCCCTACCACAAACGCAATCAATATTGTTAGTATTCCCTGTATGAAAAAAAAGGTCTTTTTATACTAGGAGGGGGGAGAAAACCCACGATTAAAAATACATAGATATTTTTAGAAATAGAACTAAATTAAAATGTCAATGTGAAAAATTGTCCCAGTTTATTGCTCATTTGATGTTAAGAAAACATTGCACCTTTTATTCTGTGCTATATATTAAAGATTTCTTTCCAAAATAGAGAAGTTGCAGAATATCGTTATAGATATTATATATATTTATAGAAAATGTAAATACATATATATGCATTCCATATATTAATTAGCTTGTCAATACAAATGGAAAAAAAACCTGCAGCACATAAAATATTAAATTACCAGAATAAATAAATAACCTTACAAATAAATAGTAGCACCCAGAGCCAAATATTTCCTCTCTGAACCAGTTCTCTTTTTATTTATGCCTGTTTTTTGTTAAATTAAGGTTCATTCTGGTATTTCAGACCTTGACAGATCCTCTGAAGTTTTTCTCTTTCATTTCCAAAATGTCATAGTACTGTAAGGTGTACTGTGGAAAATTCAGGCATGCTGTTGCTTGGAAGATACTTTCTATAACACAATTATGACTTTTATACAAGTGTTTAGCCAATCAACACTAAGCAGCACATTGCCTTGGGCTTTATAATAAAGATGATCATTTAAAGTGGACCAGGTAAAAGCCAGGTTCTTTAACAGACATGGTGCTGTAAAGAGTGAAAAGGAATATTAATTTTTATGTGGCAATAATCTATATGCAAAATCTTTTCCCTACAAACAATTAAGTATTCTTTTCTGGAATATTAATTAATAGTTAAAATGCAAGGTGACATTGAGAATGATAGAAGTTGTATTGTTAAGTCATGTACAATTTATAGTCTAAATGAATCAAACGATTTTTTTTTAGATCAAAAATGCACCTATTCGATCAAAAAAGGGTAAATTTTCGATCGAAAAAACACTTTTAAAAAAATGTGATGGTTGAATTTCTAAGTTTATTAACTGATTGAAGAAATTCAACCCTTACTAAATCTGCCCCTTATTGTCTATAGTATAGATAACAGATATAACATACATGCCAAAACATATTTGCAGTTTTTTCTCTCAGCGCTGAATCAATTAAACTATTAAAACAAATCAGCATATACACGTACTTTGAGTAGTCAAAAAGTCTACTATCCCACAGATCATGGATTCCTCGAGCCCCATCGTGAAAAAAACATGAGTTTGTGCCATCAAATTTATTGAGACCATCTTCAGTATTGTTTGATGCATGGCTATGTACAACATCAAGAAGAACTTGGATTCCCATTGAGTGAGCAACATCAATCAGTTCTTTCAGCTCATCTGGTGTGCCATAGCGACTTTAAAGCAAAAAAGAAAAAAAAATTAAAAAGGTATGATGGAATGGTCATGAAATTCACAAAGTCTACTTATAGTACAACAAAACACACAAGTTTTACAATGTATATTATTATTATTATTATTATCATAAATCATCCAGTAGTGGTCATTAATCCTGTTAAAACCCATTTAACAAATGTGTATACTAGAGAAAAGAGATGCAATTTTCATCAATGTAAGTAAATCTGTAGTGAGAAAGGTCCCATGATGTAATTCATCCAGGAAGAAGAACATAGGTCAAAATGGATATACTTAAATTGCCTGTATATATCATTTTTTCATTGTTTATTTTTACATTAATTTACCTTGAAGCTGCAAAGAAGCTGGTGACTTGATAACCAAAGCTTGCATAATATGCATGTTCCATAATAGCCATCATTTGTATGCAATTATAACCTGTTGCAAAAGATATCCAACATTACTAAGTATAAAAAAAATATTCTATTAGCTGTAGTTATCACCCATTAAGGAGAACAGTATAAAATAGCGACAAACCAAATACAACATTATTTAACTGGTACCATATGTGAATTATGCAAGTGTAAGGGCAATATTACTTTTGGTAGGTTGGGGATTTTTTTAGTGCCAATATGAATTTATATAAACTAGATTTTCATTACACAGGACTTATGAAATAAATACAAAGTTTTTATTTATAATACAATAATTTATATAGAAACAAGAATAAAATAAACATAGGAATGAACTTTATTTTATCTTAATTCATTCCTATGTTTATTTTATTCTAATTTCTATCAGTTATATTTTCAAATTGAACAAAAAGATTTTTTTAGAATGCTACATATACACATTTACCTTGCACCTGGGTTGTAAAGTACAATAGCGGTGTGCCACCCTACGGAATATATATATATTCCTTTTCCAAAGAATGATGCACTCCAGGACTTCATAGTAGAATCAACCAAGGTGAAGTTTATTTGTCAACGTTTCAGTCCAGTCTGGACCTTTCTCAAGACAGACTGGACCGAATTGTTGACAAAAAACTTCACCTTGGTTGATTCTACTATGAAGTCCTGGAGTGCGTCATTCTTTGGAAAAGGATTATCTACACTTCATATGACAGCACTCGGGCATTAACTTTGCTTTAATTGGAGTGCACCACAGCTGGAACTATATATATGTATATACACATATAAATATATATAAATGTATATACACATATATACTGTATATATATTTATTACACATAAATACATATATACACACACATTTATATTATATATAATATATATTATCTTAAGCTTAGGGTGATACAACATATCCCACAGCCCAGAAGAGGGGGCGATAGGATCTTGGTTTTAAAAAAAATGGAGGTACTGGATGAATGGATACATCGGTTGAAATGTACAAAATAAGGACTTTGACCTACAGTACATTTATTTGATAGTAACATTGATCTGCAATGTATGGGTTATGGTGCAATGTTAGTGTACACACTAAGGGGCAGATTTACTAAGGGTCAAAGTGAAAATTCAAATAGAATTTGAATAAAATTTTTGAATTTTTAGTGCATTGTTCAGATGTTTTTGTTCATACTTTATTTAGATTTTGCATTTGTAGGTTTAGCGAGTTTACAAGTTTTGTTGCGTCTTAAAAAAAACACAAAAAATTTAAATTCATTCGGTTATACAGAATGCTTGGGACCAGGGTTTGTCTGGATAAGGCCCTTTTCCTTAAATTTGTTGTACGCACTTTAGGGGACGATTTACTAACATCAAATTTCTATTTTTTCCATGAGTCTCTTCCCCTCTCTGTCACAATTAGCTGAACTGTTAACCAGAGTCCCTAAAGGTAAAACCATTAGCTGAATATACTGTAGAACTCTAAACAATCAGTCCTTAGAAACACTTTAATGTAAAGAGATGTTCTTACAAACAGATGGCAAGTGATTTATATTACCAAGAATGACCTTCAGGTTAATAAGAGTAATTTATTTATTTTAGTTATTTTCAAACGCTGATCTTGCATTCAGATATGCTTTATATTTTTAGTGTAATAATATTATGCTATACAGTGAATGATGTGGGTGATGTTATTTTGAAATATGTAAAAAAAAAAAAAAAAGTAATAGTTATGACATAACTCACCAAGATCTTTTATTTTGGGCAGAACGTTGTGTGTAAAGTTTTTATATGAAGCAATTCTTCCCTCTGGAGATGCAATTCCAACATGACATTCATATATACGAACACTCTTTAGCTTCTTGGGGCTAGCATGCTTGCGCTATAACAATGTTAGGAAAAAGGCATAAATACTGCATCTTTAGTGACAGAATACATTTGGACTAGTATAAGGACACAATCCCCCGCCACCTATAGCTAACTAAACTAAGAATTCCAGGTAGCCACACACAAAATGCAATTTCATTTTCGCCTTGTTCAATCGATTGTATTTTAAGGAGTGTAGATTATCATAAGATCTAACCATCATGCAGCCCAGGATGGATATGAATGCGGCCTAGCATTAAACGCTCTGTTCCCGATTAAATGTCATAATAATATAATAAGAGTATTCCATATACTGCAGCACACTGGAGACTGGAATTCAGTGCAATTGAAGTGTTTTATTAGCTCATAGTAGACAAAAAACAGGCAACGTTTCGGACACCTCTGTGCCCTTTATCAAGCCTTTATGAGGCTTGATAAAGGGCACAGAGGTGTCCGAAACGTTGCCTGTTTTTTGTCTACTATGAGCTAATAAAACACTTCAATTGCACTGAATTCCAGTCTCCAGTGTGCTGCAGTATATGGAATACTTGGACTAATGTTTGGACCATAGGCAGGCGTGGTCAGAGTACTGTTACAGCGCCTGGATCCGCATCGGATTAAAAGAGGTAGAGCACTCCAATCTCGAGTGGAACCATAATAATACAATAAGACTATTTAATATGAAGACGTCCCATATTACAGTGTATAGCTCTGTCTGGTTATCCAATTGGTATCGTAGTTCTTTTGTGCATTTTATTTACTTTTACGGATCAAAAGTGTTTGTGTATTTCATGTGTGGCTCCAGACAATTTTTCCAGTGTGGCCCAGGGAAGCCAAAAGGTTGGACACCCCTGATCTAATCGGACCCTTTTAATCAGATGATTAAGGTACTCTAGGGTCAAAACACAAAATCACCCAACATGATACTATTTGTTTTCACTGCTGGCAAACAATAATAAAAACAAACTTCTCACAGTGTATATTCAGCACCTGTCTAGTGTTACCAATCACTAACCATCTCCTTTATACAAAAAAAAAAAAGCTTAACAGTGTAATCTTCCAATTACTTTTCTCTGTAGAATAATCCCACATTTTTTCCTTTGAATTTCGATAGAATTTTCAAAAAGTTTCGAGTTCGAATTTTTGAATGTTTTTGAAGACCACTTCGACCAGTGAATTTTGAAAATTTCGATCAAATCAAATGATTCGAATAAAAATCTATTTGAATATTCGACAGTCGAAATTCTTCCCCTTTAAATTTTTATTTGACTGCCTAGTTCGTCAGTTTCAACCTACCGAATTGGATTTCAAAAATTTTGATTGAATATAAAAATTTGAACGATTTTAACCATTCAATTGAATTTTTTTATTCAATCGTTCGACAAATCGAATTGCGGTAAAAATCCTTCAAAATTCGAATTTGGAGAATTTTTATTCCCTATTTCCCATGCTCGAATTCAATGGTTTTTTTAACCCTCAAATTCAATCCTTAGTAAGCCTGCCCCTAAGTAATTAAAGGGGACATAT
>CM044434.1:15403007-15434716 GCA_024363595.1 Xenopus borealis | reverse complement strand
TTTTTTTTTTTTTTTTTTTCCTCTTTCCAAAAAACGGTTTAACTAAATGAACACGTGTATTTTTTTTAATATGAGAAATGTACAGAACACAGTTAACTTCTTTGAGTGAGGAAGATGAAGCATTTGGTGTGTATGTATGTATGTATATATATTTTTATTTGTATAGTGCTCCTTGAGGGCAAAGCACTGTACAGCAACAATAATTTAGTAGTAACAAACAAGGGATCACTGCATTAATAAGTAACAATAAGTGCATTATTATAAATACAGTTTGCATAAATATAAAATAGAATTACACAGTGTTGAGGAGACAAGATGATGGAGGACCCTACCCCTTGGGGCTTACAGTCTAAACCCACTGTGATGAGGTTTATGAACCTGGAAGCTAAATTTATTATGGATTTCATAATAATCTGCCTTATGATAGAAGCATGGGATTTAAAACTTCATTCTATCTTCTGAATGTTTGCAACTAAGTATGTTATTAAAAACATTTACAATAACTTGTACATGTTTGCAGACACTTAAGAGAGCCATACACGAAGAGATCCGCTCGTTTGGCGATGTTGCCAAACGAGCGGATCTCTCCCCGATATGCCCACCTTGAGGTGGGCGATATCGGGCTGATCCGATCGTGGGCCCTAGGGCCCAACGTTCGGATCAGTACGGGCGGTCGGATCGCGGGACCGCATCAACGAACAGATGCGGCCGCGATCCGACGGGATTTTTAATCCTGCCCGATCGACATCTGGCCGACTTTCGGCCAGATATCGATCGGAAAAGCCCGTCGGAGGGCCCCCCACACGGGCAGATAAACTGCCGTCACAGTCTGTCGGCAGCTTTTATCTGCCCATGTATGGCCACCTTTACACATATATACATAATCACTAACTCCCACTAAAACAGAAGGATGCGCAGTTTCTCTCCTAAACTTTACATTTCCATGGAAATGGCCAATGATTGATCAGATCAGTAAATGTAGCTAAGGAAGTGGACCACATGAAAAATATTTTCTTTTGGCTATATATTCCATGAAAACAATAATTTTAGAAAATTGGAAATACATTTTGCAATAGTGGGTTAATACATGGCGCTCATTCCTACACTGATTACCTTTCATATTCACAAGTTCTTCAATTAAATGCCATGTGTCATAGAATGAAGTACCCAGTCAACAATGGGACCAATTGCTTCTTTTTGTATAAACTTGCATTTTTGTTGTGCTGAATTGCCCTTTGTTTTCTTTTATCTTTTAAGGCAACCCATGGTTTCATGCAGCTCTAACGAATAAAATAAAAACCTTTATGATTTTATATGTTTTGCAATGCATTTACTGAATGTACATAACAATAATAATCTCCATTGTGCACTGTTGTTTTACAGCCATCATTAATTTGGGGAGAAGTTTACTCTTAGCTATGTACACTCTCCTATTTAAGAATTGTTTCTTTTTAATCCTGTTTGGAGGAATTATTTGAATGTGTTTTTATAGCAAACAACCCTGATAACATAAACCTCCAGTGACTATAATAATATTCAGGGAAGTTTACTGTGAGACCTTTCCAAATGAAAATAAAACACCACAGGTATTCCCAAGTATGTGACCAATTACTTATACTTGTGCTTATGTGTCTTTTGTGATATGAATATTTTTCACAGTAAGGATGTCTCCAGAACCAAGTAGATTCTTAAATCAGCTCATCAAATGTGTTCCTTTAAAATATAATAGCTCTTATCACAATTGATACCAGGGGCCCTGCAGCATCCATCAGTGAAAAGAAACTATTGAACAATGGAACAGAAAATATGCACCGGTATATCTTAGCTGTACAGATATCCACTTGCTGGGTTTTCTATTTGGTAAACGATGTTGACAACTAACATTTACAGTGGGGAATAATTACATTTGTAATTGTTCTGTGGTAGATAAACGCAGGTGGGCATTTATATTATTTTGTATTTTAATATTTACTTTTCTCCTCATATTTATACCCTAAATATTGAAGAAATACTGCAAGGACTTTTAATTATTACATCTCCTGTTGCTTATTTCCCATTCCCATATTCTTTTCTTTGGTGACGTAGAAACTTTTAAATCCAGTACATGTAGAAACTTTTACATCCAATTCTGTAGAGAAATTAGTGTTTTCAGGAGACGATTAAACCTTGTGTAACTGTGCTAAATTTCCATCATGTGTTATGTGCAGCTGATTAAAAAATAAAATCAGAAACCTTTCCAGCTTCCACCTGTGCTGGGTTTGGATGAAATTAGCGACATGGGAGACACTTTTTTCATGAACAACAGTTGCAGCATAAAGGAAAGGAACTTCTCTAACAAGGTAGGGCAATGTACAATATATGCTATCAAAGAGCTACAACTGCCTTAATTGCAATGTAATTTTGCTTTCCCATTGATTCCAATGTATTTGGTAAAGCTTTTTGTGGCTTTTTCTGTGGTGTTTATGATTTTTTTTGGCAACGCAAAATGGATGAAAGATGTTTTCTCAGTTTATATTACTTTTCTTTCACACATTTAATTAACAATACATTGTACAATAGATAAGTAATTTGTGCTTTGAAGTTTCCCTTTTTTTTTACTTTTTATTGAAGTTTTGTGTCTTTGAACAAAGAAATCAGGACATCACCAACAAGATCTTATCACAAAAGTCTCAGAACTAGTGATGAGGGAAATATTTTGCCAAGTTTTGCTGTGAAAATTATGTAAATTTATTACATTTCCTCCAGAGACTTAAATGGGTGAAAAAAATGCATCAAAAACTTATTGCACATTCTGTCGTGCATCAAAATAAAATTTTGTTGCCCAAAGACTTCAATGAATTTCGGCAAATTTTCACAAAAGCAAACTGGGTCAGATTTACCCATCAGTACTCATAACTCACGTGTCATCAGTGGGGGTTGGGGGGGTAAGCCTAGTGTACTCTGATAGGAAATAGAAAGATATGGCAAAAGCCATAATATAGGTAGCGCAAACCAACAAGAAAACTGATAAACATTTTTAACACGGAAAACCATTTGGATATTCCCTTAAGTGGTATATAATAAATCAGTTATATACTGCAATATATCCTGATGTCAGATAAGGTTTTCATGAAAAGTTAAGGCTCATGTATAAATAGTTGTGGCATAAACCCCAATGTTGTCCCCCTCAGGATTGTTGCTTATATGATAGTATAGTAACAAACCAACCTCACAATTAACATAAGACAGATTCCAGAATCATAAGGTCTCATTTACTCAGGATTTTGTGGTTGCAATTTTGTTGCCTCAGTTTTATGTTTAAACTCACACAGAGCAATGGAGGAAGGACAAAAGCATCAGATGGTTGGTGAATTATTTATTACTATCTCTACGTGTTTATACAGACACGCTGTCAGGACCAGCCAGGATTTTAACTCTGATGTTTGTATTTCTTAAACTGTGTAATAACCATCTGAGCCACTGGAAGCACTTAGGGTTGGTCTTGATCATTTCTCTTTACACACTTCTTGTATTCATTTTGCTTGTCTTGTTTCCTCTGCCCACATAATTAATTTTAGGTGTGACACACTATGTAAATGAGATCCTTTATAAGCCTGTCACTGATCATTGCTCCTTGCTTCATCATTGAAGCCTTACAGCCTGATCCTGCCTGCATTCTATAAACTCAACTGAATCTCAGGCCTGAACCCTAGTTTCTTAGTTGATCTAATTATGCCTGCAGTTCAGTTGTCTACAGCCCTTGTACCAATGCTTCAGTCACCTGCTCCTGTGCCGGCTTCCCAGCCTGTTCCAGCTCCTGTGCCAGTGTCTCCTCCTTTGCATGCTCCCCAGCCAGCGCCTGTTCCTGTGCCTGCACCCCTACCCTGTGCCAATATTTACTCCTATGCCTGCACCCTGACAACAACCTCATCCTGTGCCAGTGTCTACTGCTGTGCCTGCACCCTGACAACTTCCCTATCCCATGCCAGTGTTTACTCCTGTGCCTGTACACCGACTGTACCAACAGTCCTGCCTGTTCAAGCCCCTGTGCCAGCAGCCCTGCCTGTTTCAACCTCAATGGCAGCAGACCAGCCTGTTCCAGCCTCTAATGACAAAACTGACTCCAGACCTGCCTTGATTGCTACTGGATCTGATGTCCCAGGCTCAACCAGTTCCCTTGTTATATGTGGTGGTCTTGTTCCTGTCATGGGCAACTCTCCTGTTATTGCTGAGTGTTGCTGATTGAGCTGGTCCACCACCTGTACAGCCTGATTCTGCCTGCGTTCTTGAGAGGTGCTGTCCATGTTCCACCTGATTCTCTGCTCCGTGCCCTTGTTCCTCTGTTCCAGTTTACCTTGTGTGGTTTCTATTGGATATCCTAATATTCTATGCCTGGCCCTGACCACTGGCCCTGTGTTAGAACGTACATACTCTTATATCTTACTTTCATCTGTTATATTGCAGTAATCTTCATTAATAAATCATTCTTCTCCATAACAACATGTTTCCGTCATATGAACACCTCAAATACCCGCTGTACCTGTGCTATACAGAACATAGGCTCCTAGCTGCTAGCAACTCACCTGTGGCTCAACTTCACACACACATTCTAAGATTTAATGTTTTGGATTTTGTATTTAAAATAATTATTCACACAGGGCAAAACCCAGCGGTAAAGAGAAAGCACACAACAAGTTGATGTTTACTCTGCCAATGAGACAGAAACCAATACTGTAATATTGCATGAAATAAACACAAATAATTATGTCAATTTTAAGCAACTGTAAAAAACTTAGAGATTGTTATGTGTTTAATCTGATGTTTAATCAAGATCAAGAAACCAACCTGCTCCGGGCTGGCACCGTGAAACACGGAGTGACATCACTATAAACCAGAAATTACATAACTGGACTGCAAACTGGACATGGTGATCAGAAGACAGGGGTGGGGAAAATGGAGCAACAGTAAATGATTTTATGTTAAGAACTGGAACCCAAGCCACAACCTGCTCACCATTGCCAAAAGTCCTTCTTGCAGCCCTTGAAATATCTGTTTTTTTGTAATATACAGGTACCACCTCCAATACAGAATGCTTTGAATGTATGCCCTTCACTATAGCTTATCTCCTCTTTATAATTCCTCATTACATGCATCCCATATTTTTTAACTTACACAGCACAGTGGTGTGTTTAAATATTCTGTATATTTGTGTGAGATATTTGTAATTTTTTTTTATATTTATGATATGCATGAACCTGTGCCTGTAAACGCAGAACATTAAAGGGGTGGTTCACCTTCAAGTTAACTTTTAGTATATTGTAGAAGGGCCAATTCTAAGAAACTTTTCAATTGGTCTTCATTATTTATTTTTCATAGTTTTTTAATTATTTGCAATTTTCTTCTGTTTCTTTGCAGCTTTCAAATGGGGGTCACTGACACCATCTAAAAACAAATTATCTTTAAGGCTACAAATGTATTGTTATTGCCACTTTTTATTACTTATCATTCTATTCAGTCCATCTCCTATTCATATTCCAGTGTCTTATTCAAATCAATGCAGGGTTGCTAGGGTAATTTGTACCCTAGAAACCAAATTGCTGACACTGCAAAATAGAGAGCTGCTGAATAAAAAGCTAAATATCTTTAAAATCATAAACAATAAAAAATGAAAACCAATAGCAAATATCACTCTCTACATTATACTAAAAGTTAACTCAAAGGTGAACAACCCCTTTAAAGGTGCACTTTACATCACACAAGTAAGAGTAATGTTTACATGAGTAATGTACACATCATGTAGATGCCTCCACCTCTACAACAAATATTTTTCTGGTAGACTGGTACTGTTTAATGCAGTGGCTACATACAGTACTGTATACATGCATTCTGGACTCCACTTACACCCCATTTCCTATCAGTCCACATCTAATTCCCTTGCTTCAGTATAAAATCTGCTAACACTGCATTATATTACTTGTGGAATATCAAACAAGTGTTTTGCACTTTTACGATATGACAAACACATTTGAGGTGACACCAGCTGAACTCTTTTGCAGTTCCAAAAGAAAGTTATTTTCATATATTAATCTGTAATGGCTGTTTTAAATTATTGATAATATATCAGTGATACTGCTTTCATAATGTCAGACACAAGCAAAATAGAGGAAAATTATAATATATAGTCACGCCACAGAGCAGGCATTCACCGGTATACATCAGATTTTGAGTTGATTTATCTCAATATAGCTTTCAATTTCACTTATTTGAAATTAAACCGAGCCAAATGACCTGGAAAACCAAGTTTCACTTTATTGCCTTCTGAAGATTAGGTGCTGGGTCTGAAGCTGAAACTTTTTGGCTCATTGCATGTACAAAAAATGGATTTAATAATTGCTGAAGAATTAAAGCTAGGTAAAGTTTTAGCATTAACATAATCCATATATTGCTATAAAAAAGCGGCTTTATCTGGCATGCTCCAGGTTTTGAGCATAGGGTAAAAGCAAATATTCTTTTTTAATATATTTTGCTTATCTAAAAAAAAGTTATTTTTTTCACTTTTGAAATCAATGTAAAGTTTATCCTTATATATTTTTTTAATTAAACTGTGATATTAAAGTTGCAGAAGTATAATTCTAAGATTTCATTAATTTGTTTATTTAACCATGTTTTCAGCAGTTGGCTAACTGGATGGTCAGAAGATGAGATGTACAATTCACAAAGCTGATGATACACAAGGAACCTATAATACAGCTTAAAAACACCCAAAATTATGCCTGCACCCATTTTTGAATGGGGAACACTTGATGATGAGGCACTAATACTGAACAAACTAATGCATAATATTGTGGATAGACATGGGTAATGGTCCCACACAAGTTAATTTCCCTTACTTCTCATAAAATCTGAAGTATGTAACCTTTTGTCTTTGGTATGTAGGTTTCTCAAGGGAAGTTCTTGTTGACAACTGTAAAAAGGAAAGAATTGCTTTTTCTTTTTGGTCTCCATCCTAGTGCCAGGGTTGAATGTGTCATGAGTCTGGAACATGAAGCATAAGGGGTGGGTATCTGTGAACAAAGTTATGACAGTTCCATAAGGAGGCATGCTTAGTAATAGCAACATCTGCTATACTAAGGAGAAGTAGTCTGTAGTTAGAATTCCAAGATGGCACTTCTAAGTGTAGGGACCACACTGTGGAAATCAACTCTATTTCGGTCACTGGGGGGGCATTTTATTACTTTTTCCTACAGGTAACCATGCATGATCCAATGTACTTGTGTTATGCTATAACACTCATTCTGATATTGCCCTACAACTTTTCAGGTAAATCACCTTTCTGGTTATAACTGCTGGTGCTAATTTTATTTTTGCTTAAGGCATATTTAACAGTTACAGTTTCAGCAGCATCAATCTATTCTCCAACACATAGCAGGGGCCCAACTGTATATATATATTTACTATGTCCATAGAAGGAGCACTCACAGGTCTTAAGTATAAAAAAAAATTTATTATTAAGGAGCACAAAAAAATGACGTTTCGGCTGGAACACCAGACGAAATGGTGTTCCAACGAAACTTCATTTTTTTTGTGCTCCTTAATAATAACTTTTTTTTATACATAAGACCTGTGAGTGCTCCTTTTTGGACATGGTTGGTATTATATTTTAAGGATTGCACCCAGGCACAAGTTTAAATTTTTTCATGAGTGCCGATATCCCAGATACATATAGCACTCCAAGGGATTCAAACAGCACGATTAGTCGTGCAGAAAAGCTGGTTTATTAAATCCGAAGTTTCAGTTCCACACTGGAACTTTCTTCTTTCCCTGAAGAAAGTTCCAGTATGGAACTGAAACTCTGGATTTAATAAACCAGCTTTTCTGCATGACTAATACTGCTGTTTGAATCCCTATATATATATATTCTGAAGTAGGTTTATTAGAAAAACAGCTTTCCTAAGCCCGTCCTAAATTGCCAAAACATACAGTAATCATCTATTTTAACTACTAACTGGCGGGATACAACAGCTGTGCCAAAGTTACATAATCAGCATAATTAATAATCACTAAGAAAAATCCAACTAATGGTTCTAAGTTGATCAGTCTATCCATATACCTACAGTATATCGCCACTCGGTAGATAAATGTGTGGATATACTATTTTACTTCTGTTACACTGCCGCTTGTGCAACTTATTTATCCAAAAAGCAATGTGGTGTTGCTATGTATCAATACCCTAACAACCCATCAGTGCAGATATAAAATAGTGTTAGTGAGTTAATATACATAGTCCCAGTAATAATAATGTCCATAATAATCATCACAATTGTAGTGCTAATATACATGTTTATGTAAAGAAGACTTATAAAAACATATAAAAAATATATAAAAAATTAAAAAATATCTGTTAAACTATATTAAGATTGGTCCCAAAGTCAATCATTCCCATGGGTCACTGATCACCCTCCACAGCCAAAAAACTTTCTTAGCCATCACCAGTGTGTTGCATCCATGTGGTGTTCATTGGCAGGTAGAGAAGTTCCATCAATCCTATAGCCTGAAGCATTCGCTGTGGTTGTCATCTGTCATTCCTCTGCTATTAGGCATACGTGTCCTAGTCGCTGGTCAATCACAGAATTCAAGTTGCCCGCTTGGTTGAAGGACGCAGCCATAACTTCTGGAAAACGGTCAGCTCTGTAATGGACCAGGTGGTGTCACTTGTAGCCTCCTATTCCGTCCGTCCAGGCCCGGCATCTGAGCCAGTTAGCGATCGCCTGTAGTTTCCTGCTATATCCATGCAGGGCAGGCATCCGGTCAATCTAGAGGTCTGCATGCCCCTTTGTCATGCGTGTCGGATCATAAAACACTTTCTGTAACCGGCTGGTATATACATGTGTTTTTATACACTGATGTTTGATATAAATTATTGTATTTATTATAATGAAATTTTATACAACACATGGAATATAATTTGTTCAGTCAAAAAGAATATAATTCTATTTTTAAGATGTGCACTGAAATATATTCACCTAAGAGGATTAATCACTAATTGAAAAATTGAACACTAAGCACTGATTGGAGGATTCAAACCAATATGTTATTTAAGATTTGTTGGAATGGCTTTTTGTATAATTCTTGAGAAAGGTCCTAATGAGGACCGAAACGTCGGATCTCTATGAGAAGCTAATAAAGCATTGAAGAATTTTATATGGGAGTGCTGGTTCTTTGGAGTTATATATATATAAATAATTGAGTGACCAGCACTCCAACAAAATTTCAATCAAAAAGTTTTTATTCAAACATCACTTTCGTGTCCAACGTTTTGGCCCACATTGGGGGACTTTACAAATAAAGTTACCCTTAGAAGGGTATATGTTTTTAAAAAATCAATAAATCTATACTTCTATAAACTTGCTTCTATTTATATATCTTTCCATCTATAATGTATCTAAAATCTTGTACATTTTTCTTTTTTGAAAAACTATTTAGATTTTTTTTTAATTTACCGCATCAGGAAAGACTGTTTCTTTGGTGATGCAATCATATGGATGATTGAGTTATTTAGCTATGTTTAGGTCTATTCCTCTAACAGAAGCTGGAGTGTTCCTAGTCTTCAGAAACATTTCACAGCAATAAAGAGTCTTTCAGAGAAAAATTCAACAGTATATACAACAGAGCCTTGGGAGATGTATTTCATGGCAATCACAGAAAGTCTTCCCAGAAGGATTTTGTAATGCTAACAGAAGGGCCTTTTGAAAAGCATTTAGTGTGTTCAAATGAAAAACCTCTAGTGAAATATTCAAAGCCTTCAGAGAACCTGCAAAAGGTATTTCTGTCTGGAATGCAAGGCATGTCTTGAAAACATTAATACTGCAACAGGCCTTTGTAAATAATAATCAAATATTTACTAATGAAAGAGGGCTGTCAAAAAAAGAATAAGCTAGGATACAATAAAGAACTCAGCTCTATATTGCTCTATAGCTTTTGAAATCTGAATCCTAAACTGCAAGATTGTTTGCGGTCCTTTCCCTTAAGGGCTGGTGCAGACAGGGAGATTTGGGGAGATTCTGTTGCCTGGCGATTAATCAAGGCGACAATCTCCCCGAACTGCCTTTTCCTTGTTCACCGCCTGTTTAAATCAAAAAGCGCAAGCACCAATGCACACGCGGCATGCAATTTCCGGAATCGCCCGAAGTTTCCTCAAGAAGCAACTTCGTGCGATTCAGGAAATCGCCGTGCCACGTGTGCATTGGCGCTGGCGCTTTTTTTACTTAAACAGGCGGCGGACAGGGAGAAGGCAATTCGGGGACATTGTCGCCTAGCAGAATCGCCAGGCGACAGAAACTCCCCGAATCTCCCTGTCTGCACCAGCCCATAACTTACAAATTACCCTTTGGACATATCCATACTTAACCCTCTGGTTTTTAAGAGAGAGAGAGAGACTGTCCAGACCAACATCCATTTTTTAATAGACTCTATTAAAAGTCAAAAGCAGGGGGAGTATTAAGCCTGAGGAACAAATTTTGTGATCTTGGCAGTCTCTCTTCTTTAAAAACTAATGGTCTGAACCTGCGTTTGGCGCCTATATGCGTTCGTGTGAGTACAGCCCCACTGAAAATAATTGAGTGTGTCTATACCTACGCTCCCCTGCGGCTGAACACAGCAAAACGGAACGCAGGGGAGCGCAGGCCCGTGTGTAAGGGCCCTAAGCCCTCTGACTGAAACCATTGCCCTGGTCAGGAGAAACATATCTATCTGCTTTTAGGCAGGGAGGTGCCAGTGTTTATATAATATGACTGGAGGTAAATAGTTAGGGACCACCATATGGGGTGTACCTTGACATGGTATGGTGACTTACCAATTTTATGACTGTAACTTTGTAACTCTCTTTTTGTAAATAAATGCATTTGTATAGATATTAGATTACTTATGAAACCTGAATTTCCCATCATGCATGCATTTTGCATGTAGTTGGAACAATAGAAAGGTGGCCCCACATACATTCTCAATCCATTTGGCCCATGGGCTGATAATTCATATAAATGCCCAGTCAGACTGTCTTGCCTCATTCTGTCATGCAATGTGGCTAAAATTCTAGGCTGATCAACATGGTTCATTTATCCTATATTAAGAAACCTTAACAGTGATTAGTAGACTCGAGATCTTATAGCTTAGCAAGGCAAGTGCAACAAATAAACACCTATTTACTTAAATAGACACAAAAGGGAAATTAATTAAATTTTTTGTTTAAAATGGCATTTTTGTGAATGTTTAGCTCTGCTCAGCTCGCAATGTAAGATAATTTGTTGATGAATATTAAATTGCTCTTTATGATGAAGCAAAGGTTAGCATTAACATCTGATCTGGAATTTCGTTAAATATTTTGTCTCAAAAACCCTTTGCAATTACAAATTTTATTACATACACTGCACTTCTGCAAAAGCCATTTGTTTTGCAAACTTTGTAAGGAAGTTGTTAAGGTCTCAAATTGGTCATAAAGAATGCAAACAATTAAAATCTGGGTCACTAACATTCGCAAACATGTTTGCAGATGTTATTTACAGTACATTGACAAAACATTTGCCCATTAATGCGCTACAGAAAACTGCCCACTACTAATTGGAGGTACTATATGAAAAAAAAAATGGGAATAGTTTAAGGAATAATAATATAATGGCCCATATCATAAAAGTACTCAATAATAATTTGAAACCTTTCACAAGGCATTCAGTTGATGTATTTTCATAGAGTAATTTAACATGTATATCAAAATGCTGAGAAAATATAAACCAAAACACACGTATATAAGCAGCAAAATAACATATACAAATGTCTATCGCACAATACCAATAAAAGCATGTGTTATTACATTGTGCTTCCACCTATATATTATTTACAAAGTTCAACAAATGTTAACAATATAGAATAGTTTTCCCTTAGATTTTGGAAGTTGACACCTTCTGCTCAGTGGGTTTCTCAATTTCTTTTTCCCATTATTTTGCAAATGAAAAACTGATGGACACACTAGAGTCACACGTGTTTATGCCAGTAACTCAGACTGACTACATCATTGAACTGATATTGCTTTGTTTTATCTTCTGTTCACGAATGCTCTGAAGACTAGATGGACTTTTCCCAAACCCAGACTCTCATTTTTTGAAGCAACTCTTTGTGACATTTGCATCCTGTATTGAAAGATCGATTAATGAAAAGTTAGATATTTTGTCACAGAATAGATGCACTCAATCTCCTGGTCTCAAGTGTCAGGGAAATTCATGTTGTTGCTGCTGTTGCAGTGTTTCCTGGTGTAGTCTTAATGTTATAGTTAGTAGAAGATAGCTATCTGGCAGAGAATCAAAGCTGACTTCATCCCTGTAGAAGAAAAAAAATTGATCCTTTTCCTGTAGATTCTTGCATCATATGTCTAACAGCTTTTTTAATCACATGTAAATGTGTTAAACTTTTGCTACTGTGTGTGGGTAAATTACCGCTGTAATTAATAAAATTACTATTTAACTGTAGAAATGAGTTAACTCTTTTACATGTCTCAAAAAAATGAAAAAAATGTTTGTGTAATTTTTTCTGTTAGAGTGAGACAAATAACAAATATCTTGTGCCATCTAGCGTGAGTATACAGTAGTGGGTGTCAGGAGACTAAAGGGGTAATGTAATAAAAGTTGGTAACTGAAAAAAAAAAGTTGCACAAACAAATTTTTATTTGCACGAATGTAATATAGCTTTTGCGAGCCCAGAAACTGTTTTGCAACCTCTTCTGACAGTGGAAGGTTTGAAAATGTTATAAAAGTTGTTACTAAAAAAAGTTATGGTTGTTCAAAAACATTACAACACCTTCAAGCACTTCTTAAAAGTGCACAATTAAAATTACAATGGGCAAATATTGATTCCATAATGGTTAAAAATGATTATTAATAAGGTCCTGATTTATAATCCTATTGGATTGAACAAAAAGATTTTGTAATTTTACGTGTCAAATAATAAGCATGATTGCATTAGATTGAATTGTAATTTAGGCACCAGAAATGTTTTTTTAAATTGATAAATAAAAAAATAAAAAAAAAATAAGTGAACATTTCCTATAGCCTTCTATGAGATTGGATAACCTGAAGGTCTGGACCGATTCTTTACAATATCACAATATCTTTTGTGCGAATGTAATATAACTTTTGCGACCCTGTGACATCTTCTGACTGTGGAAGAAAGTTTGCAAATGTAATAAAAATTGTTACTGAAAAAGTTATGTTTGCTCAAAAAGATGACATCTTCAAGCACTTCTTAAAAGTGTGCAATTAAAATTTGCAATGTACAAATTTTGCATTGTGAAATGTAAATTTTTATTCTTATTTGTATAATTTGTTTCTCTCTTTGCAACTTTTATTACATTCCCCCATATACCTTTTAAATTAGCACCTTTGGCCTGTTCTCATTATTGTGACATTTTTGCCTTGAGACTGTTTGGTTCTGTTTCACAAGTTTAGCATATTCCCTAAAGCAGTGATTTTCAACCTTGTGCCTCCAGCTGTTAAGGAACTACAAGTCCCACAATGCAATGAAGGAGTCTGACAGCCACAGTCAGGCAAATGCATTGTGGGACTTGTAGTTTCTTAACAGCTGGAGCCACAAGGTTAAAAATCACTGCCCTAAAGTTTATGGGCCAGTTTATTACACTTTATCAAAACGGTCTTTTTGATGGAAAAAATTTTTACTTTTTAGTCAACAAAACTGCTTCAGTGCCAAATATAGGTATGGGATCCGTTATCCAGAAACCCGTTATGCAGAAGGTAATATGGAAAGGACTTCATTGTATCCAAATAATCAATATTTTTTACCTTATACTGCATTCAAACTAAGATGTAATTAATCCTTATTGGAAACAGAACCAGCCTATTGTGTTAATTCAATGTTTAAATGATTTTCTAGTAAAATTAAGGTATGAAGATCCAAATATGGAAAGATCCATTATCCAGAAAGCCCCAGGTCCAGAGCATTCATGATAACAGGTCCGATACCTGTATAAAAATACTCCATGAATGTAGAAGTCAATGCCAGGTGTCCCCTGGTGAATAGGCCACACAAATCTAAATAAGTTAATGATGATAGGAAAAACATACATGAAGAAAGACATTCAAGGTCCAGATTATAGTAAAATTATGATCTCATACAGAGAGGTTTATGGAGCCCTAGAACAGACTAGAGAACACAAACATCCCTGGGAGAGCCACACCTAGCGACCAGTTGGACAACTCTATTCTAGAATGTTGTGCATTATCTGAACTTAGCCACCAAACCACATTATACATCAAAACTACAATATAAAATTAATGATATGAGGCTATAAGGTAATAGCCTTATGGTTTCCTTTTTGGGAAGAAGACAAGACATGTCAATGTTGGTCTATGCCCAACTTAGGTTGCTGACTTTTTTTATGGAAGAAGAGCATAGCACCAGCCCATGGCAGGAGGTTAGCAGTTTTGTCATAAACTTGATCAAATCCATATACAGATGAAGCCATTTTGGATTGTGCGTTTGACACAGAATAACTTAACTCAGACATCCCATTTAACTCACATAGCAAAGAATATTGTGTCACAGAGTCCCATCCAATTAAAGAGTTCACCATTGAAAACAATGGTGCTTTGGTGTGCTAATGAAAAGGTTAAATGCATTAAATGAGTTAAGATAACACAGTTTCTTCAATTAACCCTGAGTCACAACGCATTTAACACACAAATCTAAGTGTCTGCATCTGTACATGGCAAATGAACACAAATGTGATCTCAGTACCACAATCTTTCTTCTCTACAATAAAAATAATGATAAGTAGGTTTGTCTGGGAAGAGAAAAATCCCAGAATTAATTACAAAGTTCTAACTGCTCCAAAAGAAAAAGGTGGTCTTGGACTTCCTGATCCATATCTTTACTACGTTGCGGTCCACTTAGTTAGAATATGGGACTGGTGTGATGGATATGAGTCTAGAGACTGGTGTGTACTAGAGAGCAACAACAGCAAAAAGGTCCTCACTCACAGGACTTAAAATAAAGATAAAAAAGTTTTATTGGTAAAAATGACCAATAAAACTTTTTTATCTTTATTTTAAGTCCTGTGAGTGCGGACCTTTTTGCTGTTGTTTCGTATGTACGTTTTGGAACTGCACCCAGGCACATTTGATTAATTTTTCGTGAGTGCCGACTTTTGTACTGATGGAGATTTATATATATATATATATATATATATATATATATAATCCCATATATATTACAAACCTTAGTATATAATCCAGAATTTCACCCAAGCATGGAGCACAGAGCCTTTAGTAGATGGGAAAGATGGGGAACTAAAAATACTAAAATAATAGATTTAATGGTGAATAAAAGAATGATGCCCTTAGTAGAAATACAGAGAAGATGGGGTACACATCCCAGAGATAGATGGGGATATATACAATTACAAGGGTTCCTGCAACCACTATTGCAACTAGACTGGGAGAGAGATGAAACTGGGAATCAATCATTTCTAGTTATAAAAACAAGCGTAAACCCTTATCCAGAATGTACAAGCTTCTCCTAGAAACTAGATACCCTAGTTTTGAATCACAACGCAGGAACTGGGGTAAGGAGTTAAATATTGAGATCTCTGAGGAGCTGTGGTGAGGGCTAATAAAAACAATTGATAGAACCTTTAAAGCAACCAAAAGTAGGGAAGCCTCATATAAATTGCTCACACAGTGGCATTACACTCCAACCAAAATAAAAAATATGTACCCAAACAACTCAGGTATATGCTGGAGATGTCAGGGAACCATACACATATATGG
Source organism: Xenopus borealis (assembly GCA_024363595.1). Taxonomy (NCBI): domain Eukaryota; kingdom Metazoa; phylum Chordata; class Amphibia; order Anura; family Pipidae; genus Xenopus; species Xenopus borealis. Next base: position 15,418,910 of record CM044434.1, on the reverse strand, counting down.
TTTTCATGTCCACTGTTACAATCATATTGGGATAATATATTAGATGGATCAGTAAATGAGGACTGGTCTCATGTAGGGTTATTGAGTCACTTGGCACACACAGCGGCATTACTTACAAGCAATTATTAGCTGATTGTGTAACACCTTGCTTCTCCAATGTAAGAATCAGATTTAATCTTTCATTTGGTTTATTGAATGTATTGGGTTTTCATCCATTCATTTATACTGCAGTTAAATATAACCAGTCCATTTCTCTACCCTATAATCATTTGTAAGTGGGGTGGGCAGCAGGTGCAGCTATCTGAATTTGAAAGCATCAGTTCACTAAATGTGTCATTTCTGGTGCAATTTCCTATGTCAGCTGTATGACAGATTGGGCCAGGATAAACATGATGGTAATGTTCTCTTAGCTGTTACAGCTTAACATATGATTAATAAAACTCAGACTTGACCAAAAACATCTTTAGAACTTTTCAGAATGCCTTCTGAAAGATGTAAATCTTCACCACCATGTTTTGTATCATCACAATACACCCTATTAGTACGATTTATAATAGCTTTTGTGAAACCATGTATCTTTCTCTTCAAACTGAACATTTTCTCTGTCTCTTGAAAAATAAATGGCTCATTTTCTGTGTACTCTCATCATTGATCTGAATTCTGTAAATGACTGGTCACTGAAAACCATATCTCACAGCTTGTTGCCACTATCTGTTTAAAATGCTTTTGTTAGTGTGACTATAGGTGCCACTGTCTGCTGAGTTGTCATTAAATTGCTGCTGGTTCTTTATTAAAGATCAGATTTAGAGAATAGATTGCTACTTTATAAATAAAAGATAATGATATAAAATTGGACATCCATTAGAAAAAAGAGTATTTTATATCTTCCCTGACCCTCATTACATCTCAGATTAAATCTTCAATTATTCCTTTTTTCTCTGTCAGTGCTCTCTAAACTCTGGGTCATGAGTTCTTTATCACATCTACAACTCTTCTTCCAACCACGGCTTTCAAGTATGTGAATGTACGTCTGTACTAAATATATCAAACCAGCCAAAGAATAGAAATTAATTCTTCTCTATAATGAATATTTTTTTTCTTTAAAGCAGTGCACAAAATGTGAGACAAAATGAACACTGATGTAACAATAATAAAAGGCACCAGCAAAGAAGAAACACATTATACAGATTACAGCATATACTTAGGGTCAAATTTATCATTATTCACAGGCATTATTCACATTTCGGCAGAAATTCGATTGTCGAATTAAAATCGAACAGTTTTAGGCTATTTTTCAAACGCTATTCAATTTCTTGAAAAATTTGTACAATCGAACAGCATTTCGCAATTTTTTCGGTAAATTCAATCTGGCGAAGTAGGCAGTCGAATAAAATTTTAAAGTTGAAGTACTTCGATCATTGAATGGTTGAATGATCGAATATTCGATAATTCGATCTATTCGATACAATCAAATTTTGCATATTCGATGATCGAAGTGGCCAAATTTGCATATTCGAATATATGAGATAAAATGGTATGATCCGAATTCGATCGAATTTGATCGAACTTCGAATTCTTTAGTAAATTGGCCCCTTACTGTTCTTAATGATTTCTTGAGATAATCCAGAAAAATATAATTTATTAAGTTTGACCAATCACAGCTTGAATGCACAGCAGTTTATTGCAGGGCTTTCAGCTGGGCTGGGGGGAAATCCTAATTTATTGCTAAATAGATTATTCTGTGGGATTTCATATATCACAATAACCAAAATAAAACATCTTGAAATGAAAGGACAATTACAACATGTGACAGTGTGTTTAGAAAATGCATCAGACTGGCATGAAAATGTACTGAAAAGCCTGAATTTAATCAGTATTATATGGGATGGGGAGGATGTCTAGTGCAGATAGACTTAATATTCCATCCCAATCAGGTAATTAAGTGGCAGCTGAGACCAGAGTTGCTACTGCAGGTAAAAGATGTGTGCTCCCACATCTATGGGTTCTTCCTTTGATGTCTAAAGGAGACAGGTCTTTCCTGTGTGTCTGGAAGAAAGACATGGTCCTGTGCGAAAGGAAACCTGAGAAAAGACCAAAGGACCCATGGAGCTTGCAACACAGAGAGTGTGTGACAAGACACTGAGAGACAAAGTGCCTTAGCTTGAGCTTGAAAGAGAAAGCCAGTGCCAAGGGACCTGGGACTATGTCTGGAGAGAGAGGCCAAGTCTTTTGAAAAAAGTGCAGCAATGCAGTTGACTTGGAATTAATCTGTGTGGCCTGGCTGATGGAGGGAAGTTTTCTCTGAGTTGAGAGTAGCAGGTGGATAACCTTGTGGTGGTATACCTCCCAATATTTGAAAAATGTAAAAAAAAAGGACAAAAATATCTGCTGGGGCGCAGTTCGGTGAACAAAGATTTGAAAAGATACATCTAAACCAATCACTGATTTTTTTCATGTGAAGTATGTGGCAAAAGCTTCATTAGTCATGAAAGACAAAAATAATGACTTCAAGTGTTGTATTTCTTGATATTGGAGTGGGCTAAAACTGATGCATTGTCCAACTATACTGCTATTTTACTTTGGGCCTCAGAATTGCAATATAGAGTTTTTTTTACCCTATTTGAAAGCCACATACACTATTATCTGGTTCTCCGCCACTGCAGCTTCACATCAATATATCATTAGTACAGCATTTACGCAATGGTAGTGTTCTATATCTTTTTTTAACCTTCACACCGTTTAAATGTATGCTGTAGTACTGATCGATTGGCAAACATTGGTAGAATATGTAACCTTACAGATAAAAAAATTCTGATCATAGACAGGAAGCCAAAGACCTGTAAGTTTTGAATCTGTAATTGTGGAATGAAAATTCTGGAGAAAAGATGCTTGCCAGGGGACATAATTACTCTTTACTAGTAAAGAGGTCATCATACACAGATAGTGGTGGACTTTTTTCAATTAATAAAGTTAAACCCGCTTGGGCCACCTCTTTAGCATGGAGCAACAGAACTTTCATTTGAAGCAGCAACGGTGGTTCTTTACGATGAGAGAAGTGAGGTTGTGAAATGACCTGTTAGGTGATTGGCTAATTCTATTAATGCCTTTAAAAGTGGCAAATGTTATAGCAAAGGCTATTGTGACCTTAAGATATTCAGTTAGTTTAGATATTGGCAAACAAAAAATGTACATACAGTGTATACTTTAGGTCTTGATAATGTATAGATAGGTCTGTACAAGTATGTTAATACTGTACATGTGCAATGAGGTTGGTTTAGAGTAGTTTAGAACTTTTGTCTTTTTTCAGCCCAAAATAACTTTGTAACTATGTAGTTGTACATCTTCCAGAATACTAGTAGCAGTAGCCTGCAACAATTAGCTTTTGTATTATCTTATTGGTTGAAAAAATGTCCTTCTATATATATTGTATTTTTCCAAATAACCTGCAATATATTTAGGATATGAATATTCTTTATGTGTGAAATATCTTGCCAGACAGACTTTGGTGAATGTGATTTAAATTTCCTTTAAGGCTTTTGATATAGGTGAAGTTCACAAAGGATGGTATTAATTTACTGTGACAAAATTTGAATTTGTATAAAAAAAGTGACTGACAATGCAGAGAATAGAGATAAAGTGGGCATTCTCTGTTTGGAAGAATTGTATTACTGATGTACCTCAGGGCTATGTCCTTGGCCCACTTCTTTTTTATATCATTTATAAAGAACCTTGAAGTTGCATTGTCATATGTTTGTTAAACAATGGTACAAATGTATTCCAAACTGAAAGTATTTACAGGGTTTTATCACTGTTCAGAATTTGTTTTATAACAGTAGGTTAAATTGATAGTTTGATTTTATGATAATTATAAAGTTATATATTTGGGCAAACAGGACAAGTAAAGGCTATCCTGTGTGTATGTGCTCTCTCTCACTCTCTCTATCTCTCTCTTTCTCTCTCTCTCTCTCTTTGTAAGGTGCTAAGGAGGTAATAACATAGTACATTAAAATACTCTCAGAGATACATTTGTAGGGAATTCATTACTTGGGACATTTATCTTCTTGTAGAAGTCAAATTTCTAGGGCTGCAATCAATTTTATTAGAAATTATATTAAAAAAACAGGGTTTAACCTAACATCCCCAGACCCCTCTGCAGAAATATTGCTTTACCTTCCCTAAATCCCTGATCCCCTCTCCTTTTTTCAAAGCCATTATGTCTTCATACCCAATCATTACACCTGTAGAATATAGCCATTATACATGGAGGCTTATTTATTAAAGGTCAAATTTCAGTGGTTTTAGAGATTTTTTAAACCACAGCTAAACTTACAAACTGTAAAACCATGAATTTATTAAAAGATCAGAACACTAAAAATAAGAATACCTAGAAAACCTCTAAAAATATAAAACTTTAAAAAAGTTTTCTGACAATTCCTAGTGAAAAAAATCTGAAAACCTCTAGAAGTCCAAATTGATTATAAGTGGCCCAGTCAGATCAATGCAGCTCCCATTGACATTTACAGCACCTGGACAACTTTTACCTGACAACGTTTGGTACAGTATTAGAGGTTTTCATGGTTTTTAGATTTAATAAATCTCAAATTCTAGGGGCAGATTTACTAAGGGTCGAAGTGAATATTCAAATTAAATAAAAAATTTAAAAATTCAAATTTCAAAGTAATTTGAGGCTACTTCGACTGTCGAATAGCCCAAAATTCTATTTGAATTGAAAAAATGCAAAAACTCTAGTTTTGAAGTACTGTCTCTTTAAAAAAACATTGAATCTGACATTTCGCCTGCTTAAAGCTGCCAAATTCGACCTATAGGATTGTTTTGTCTCCAATAAGAATTAATTGAATCTTAGTTTGGCTCAAGTACAAGGTGCTGTTGTATTATAATAGAGAAAAAGGAAAAACATTCATTGCTTGATTAAAATGGAGTCTAAGGAAGATGACTGTAATGTAATTTGTAGCTTTCTGGATAAGGTGTTTCAGTATAATGGATCCCATACCTGTATTTTTATATATTATACATTTTAAGAAATACACTACTAGATAAAATAGATTTTCATACATATTGAGCATATTGGGAATTCATTTTTATAAGCAGGTTTCAAATAAAATGTGGGCCCATGGGGCCAGTTTAGAAACATAGCTGGTACTGTGGACCAGTTAACATGCCCATAGCAATAAAAAAAGTTCATTCCTTTCATTTCCTAACTTGTAGTAACCTATTCAAGGTAATTGTTACTTGGTTGCTTTTGAAAATGGCAATAGTTCAATTAAGCACCTGTTTTAGTGGTTAATTTATTAATTAATCAACCTCTTAATATAGTTTTATATCTCAAGGTCATATACTGTAAGTACTTTACTATTAACTTCCATGTGGTGGTGTGATTTACGTTGAATGTACAGTAATTTAGTGAAAAAAGTGTGCATAAAAAATTTGGAAAATTTCACCCTGATTTTAAATAAAAAAGATTTTTTTCTGCTTCTGTTCATATCAGTCTTTAACCTCAATGCTTGACCTACATATTCTGCAGCTTTTTTAAGTTGCTTTTTTAATTCTTCATATAAATATCATATCTGTGTCTGAGTTCAGTTCTATTAAGTCTGCTGACAAAACACCTTGGCCAAACATTACAATTTTATTTTGGGAGTTTATTACATTAAAAGCCTGAGGCAAGTACATAGTTTGCTTTATAGATGTCAAACCTTAGCCCACATATTTCTTATCTTGTTATACCATGAACTGTGTCAGATTATTATACAGTACAATTACTGCTTGAGCACATTTAAAAACAGCCCATGTATGCCAAGTCATTTCATTATCTCCAGAATTAAAACATTACAGTGGTCATAATGTCAAGAAAACATTGAAAATGGTCAGATCATTCTTTATTTTAATAAAACAACACAATGGTTTATGCTGTGGTTCTATATATTCCCTTTTTCAATTTCTGTTGTATCTGTTTCCATAGTCAAGTACCAGTGAAATAAAAAAAGAACAATGCTCCTTTTATAAACACGCTATAATTTTCTTTTTGGAATGGGGAAGGTTAACCCTTAGGGGCACTTATTATTACTATTATTCCCCATAATTAGCTCGACCAAATTCGCAATTCGATAAGCATTAGACCACTGAATGCTTATCGAATTGTTTTAGGCTATCATTTTTCTTGCAATACGATTTCTAGATGAATTCGTATGATCGAGTACCGATCGTTTGATTTCACGAAAAAATTGTGAAATTTCCTTTGAACGTCCAAAAAATTCGTACAATTTGAACGATCAAACGCATAACCGATTTCACGAAAAATTCGTACGATCGGTATTTGATCGAACTTCAATCATTTCACGTGAATTTCGTAAATTGTCCGCTTAGTTTTCAGTGGTCCAAACATTGCTAGACTGAAGGCTAAACTTCAGCATTTTAAAGTTTAGTTTTGGCTGATATTATTTATTATATGTAAGTGCATAGAGGTAAATTGTGGTGGGTGAGGTATATAATCAGAACAATAAACAGTTTAAAGGGTCATAAAATGAAAATATTTTGTTTATATACAATTAAAATATTTTATTTACATTAATAGGTTACATTTGGTTGTCCAGCAACTAAAATACTTTTGGCAGACTCATTCCTGATTGGATCCCATAGATGTGTAGAGCCATGAATGCTACTGGAACTTAATTGGCAACCGCCATGGCCAACCAGTATAATATATACATAGGTCAGAAGAATGTTTATATATGTGTACTGGGTTTTGTTTAAAGTAGTCGAGCTTGCCGGACATTTTATTTTTTTATGATTAAACATGAGAAGGTATGCCAGATATAAATAATTAATATATTTTTTTTAAAAACTATTTCATTTTCTCTGTAATAATAAAACAGTAGCTCAAACTGTATTTATCAAGGGGTGAGATTAGAGGTTAGAGGTTGCCTAATAGAGGTTGAATATAATTCAAAAAATCCAATAGGAATGAATAGAAAGTGAGTGAGTTTTTTTGTGGGGAGTTCAAACCTCACATTTTTATAACTTTGCCTTTAGAGCAGTGATCCCCAACCTTTTGAACCTGTGAGCAGCATTTAGAAATAAAATTAGTTGGGGAGCAACACTAGCATGGTAAATGTTCTTGGGGTGCCAAATAAGTGCTGTGATTATCCATTTGGTAGCCCCTATATGGACTAGCAGCCTATAGGAGGTTCTATTTGGCAAGACAACTTGTTTTTAAACAACCAAACTTTGCCTCCAAACCTGGAATTCAAAAAATAATTTTAAGAAATGCTGTGTTTCTTTTCACAGAGAACACTGCGGGACAGTGACACAGTGAGTTTAACTGGGTGTATTTACATAGACCTTATCTTACATAGCTTTAACATTTCCTTCTCCTTTAATAAAGCTTGGAAATGCTAATTTTAGAAACTCAAATTTGACTAAAATTTTAGAAACTCAAAATGTTAAGCTTAGTTCTGCTCTGGGCTACTTATCTTTGTGTTTAAATGTTTATAATTAGTACTTTCATCAAATATTAGACAGGGGAATATATTTAATTTAAAATATTCTATATTTCCCATACAAAGTCTATACAAATGAAATACACAAGTCAATGTATCTGTAAAAGACAAATGTGCATAATTCATTTTTCAATTTTTTTTTTTTTTTGCTGAGAGCTATGTTTTCATGCATTTATATGGCTCTTTTTCCCCCAACTTTGATTGCATAAATTTAATGACTACATACAGGTCAAACTTTCTGGTTGATGCAAATAACTTATTTAGAGCTAGAATATATTTACACAGATACACATGGCAAAAACGATCATCTGAAAATCCTAAATGAAACAACCTTCTGTATACACTATGTCCATATTGTCTGTCTTATAGCTCAAAAGATGGAATCTGATAGGGTTTTATTATTAAAAGAATTACATGATATCATGTGTTATATTTATAAACATAGTTTTGTAATGTTTAAACTAAGACTGATGTTACGATCCCAGCCAGGAGGAAATTTGCAGACAAGGGAATGGCAAAATGTAGGAAAGATCAGAAGCTAGTAGAGAAAAATCAACATTCAGTTTTAATCAAATGTATATAACAGTAGATAAGGGCAGGCAATATGTAAAAAATAAAAAGTAATTTTTAGTTATTTAAACAATTAATATAATCATCAGGAACATGAAATAGTAGTTTACTTAATCATTAGTGGTTGTGCAGAAATTATTCCATTTGAAACCACAAAGTTAAGCATCAAACTGATGGTGGTATGCCATTATTATTGTAATTATTGTTGTTGCGCTACATGCCGTAGTGCTCAGTTGCAGAGGACAGGGCTTTATTATACAGGGCTTCTCTAAGAGGATATAATCAGTGGAAGCACCAGCAGATAACACATGCATAAGCACAGTATAAGAATGGATTGGGGCTCTCCTCTCCTGTTGATAACAAACTGCCACCAGTCTACCACCCCTCTTTATGTGCAACATAACTTTTACTTCACCAGCTTTCACCCACCAAATTCCAAAAAAGCTGTCCCTTTTTCTCAATTTTTGCGTACCTTGAGAAACAATTCAGACAAGGCCATCTGTGAGAAACAGCTATTAGAAACTTCTGAACGTTTTAAGCAAAGAGGTTACAACCAGAACACAATTGTGAAAGCTTTGAATAAAGCTAAAAAACAGTTAGAAGTTCCGCTGGTGATAAAACAAAATTTGATGTCAAAAAATCATGATCGTTTTATTATAACAAGTAACTACACCACAGGTCCGTAATATTGTAGAGAACAGTTGGCCCATTGTATTAAGTGATAAAAAATTATCACAAACTGTAATACAGAAACCTCTTTGGGGCTACAAACGAGGCAGGAATTTAAGAGACTTATTGATGCAGACTGATCCTGTTAAATGTTATGAAAAAAGTGGAAACATCCTCAGTAAATTAAAGAAAGGTAGTGATGGGCGAATTTATTCGCCAGGGACGAATTTGCGGCGAATTCCCACGATTCGCCGCTAGCGAATAAATTCGCGAAACAGCAGGAAAAATTTGCCGCCAAAAATTTGCCGCCAAAAACGAGTCGCGTGTCGTTTTTGACGCAATGCGGCGAAACGATGCGACGCACGCCGAAAACGACGCGACGCGCGCCGAAAACTACGCGGCACGCGCCGAAAATGACGCGATGCGTCGGAAACTACGCGACGCGCGTCGAAAACGAATTGGCGAAAAATTTGCGAATTTCTCTGGAAATTTGCTAATTTTTCGGCGAAGCGAAACGCGGCCGTTTCACCCATCACTAAAGAAAGGCTGTTACAGATGTGCAGGGTGTACCACTTGCAGATATATGTCCTCAGGTTCTACCTTTTAACATCCTCACTCGGGTAAAGATATTCCCATAGAATTTCCTGCACATCCACTCATGTCATTTACATGATCACCTGCCCCTGTGGTTTGTCCTATATTGGAAAAACACAGAACACTTTACGTGAGAGAATGGGCAATCACAGATCTTCTATCAAACGAGCATTTGAGAGTGGGAAAACAGATTTACCTCTACCACAACACTACCTAAAAATGGGACACAGATTACCCACACTTAAGTTCATTGGCATTGATTTAGTGCCGGAACCAAACAGAGGAGGAGACTGGGATCGTATGCTCTCACAACGAGAGGTCTTTTGGATCTGGACTTTAAATACAGTAGCTCCCCGTGGTCTTAACGAATACTGTTCATTTAGTCCATTTTTACACTAAGTGATTTACCTAATGGGATGATTAATCGAATGTAAAATGGTTTTTGCTATATCAGAGAATGATTCTGACAATGTGTTTTTATCTAAATTATATATTTCTATAACTTAATATTTTTATATAATTATTGTAACACTTCATATACACTATTTTAACACTATATTTGAAACATTTTAAAACTATTTGAACTTTAATCTTGTTTTTTCAGATATTAATACACACTTATACTACTACATCATGAAGTCCACCAAGGGTTAATCTACACAAGTGGATAAGTGGGTGTGTCTTGGTGATGGTTCACTGGTGGGTGAGTCTATATAATTCTGTCATTCACATGTTTGAAGTATCTTGATAAAGATCCCTGTTTGGACCGAAACGTCGATCCAATAAAAGAAGTTTTCTTTGGAAAATCCTGGTGTGCTTCAGCATTTTTCTACATGGATATATCACATTTCTGAACAGCACCCAGGTACTTGCATCTAAAGTGTGTGTCCAAGCCTTTATATATATATATATACATATAATTCTGTCTATGCTGGGAGCACCACAATATAATAACATTTTGGACTTGTTACTCACCTGGTGACCATGGAGGACTTTATGGAGAAAATGGCCAGAATCTTCTCTTTGCAGAAACTTGGCACATTAATGAATCTGAAATTGAGAAAGTACTGTGGCATAACACACATACAGATGTACCCGCAGTTGATTGCCCCAAAGATATCTACAACAAGTTATTACATCTAAAGAAACGTGAGATTGACCTGGATATGCATGGGCTATTTTTGTCTGACTACTTCAGATCCAAGAGAATCCCCAGGGGTTTTCGTATTAAAAATACCCCCACAATTGGCAGACAGAATCCTGAGTTCTGCAGGAAGTGGATTGGTGTATTAAATCGCTGCTCCCTGGACCTTATGGTCCTAGTAATTGAGGAAGTTGGCACTAAAATGGTTAAAGTGAGAAAAGACATAGCAGCACTTGAAACCACCAACGAGGCTTTGCGAATGGATGCCTCGTTTGCAGAATTACAACACAAGCTCAAGATTAACATCAATACGTTTAGACAAGATTTGCTTCGTTTCAAAAAAGAAAAATTGCGTAAAGTAGAGGAAGATTATCTGCAATACCGGGTTTACCGTTGGTTGGGCACAAGCAGAGAGTCAGGAGGCAGGCGCGGAGGTTCCCAAAGATGGCGCAAGCAGCATGGCCGAGCTCTCAGCACAGTGGATAGCTCCGGCGATTCAGCAGGCGAGGACGAAATGACGTCATCGGGACGCGACAATACTTCGGCACTACGCGCTACACAGGAAGCGCCTAATGAGACAAAACAGCACCATTTTCAAGCAGACACACTTGCAGATTCAGTGGGGCAAATAAACACCCGGAGCGGCAACAGAGGCAAACGAGGAGGATACGGAGGGGGAAGAAATGGCCGCGGTCGTCCACCCAGATTCCCCAGATAAATTTGATTTATAATTTATCGCACCACACCTTGTCCCCTGCTGAGACTTCACTACTAAATAAAGGTACCACATTTATTCCTACGGTACCGTTTGACAAATTTAAATGGGAGGTTGAAAGTTACAAAATGGGCAGGAAGCTGCGTTTAATAGAGCAGTTTGGAGAGTCCAAAAAGGAATCTTTAGTCCCTAAGTGGAAAAACAAAAGTGCTTATGATCCCTCCTCTACTAATGCTAGTATAAATATTTTTCTGCAGACTATAACACATGAAATTAACTCGCTTTCTGAAGATGAGTTTAAAACACACCCTAACTTATCCCTTCCAGAGAGACAAGCATTAAAGTCTTTAAGAAATGACAATACCATTATAATTAAACCAGCCGACAAAGGGGGAGGCATTGTCATTATGGACTATGCGGACTATCGAAAGGAAGTATATAGACAGTTAAACGATACTTCAGTATATGAGAAATTGTCCCATAATCCTGCTGACAATGTAACCAATCAGAGACCTGAGGGGGGACAACATGGGCCAAAACTATTTGATTTAGTATCTGACCTGTATGCTAAGGATCAATTGCATAGCTACATAGTTACACACTGGCACCGACTAGTCGATTCCTGACTTGGCCCAACTGTGTATGCACCGGCAGGCTTTTTGGCGACATATATTTTGTTATGCTCACCTTTCCAGGTACTTAATGTTTGAAAGCATATATATTTTATTTCAGAGACACACTAACGGGAATAATAAGTGGGAAGATTGATTTTCTTCTTCGGTCCAATTTTGTGAAAGATTATTTGATACTTTCTGCTCCCTTATAATGGTGAGGACAAGGTTTATGCAAATATGAGGGTATCCCTGAGGCCCATACTTTGTGAATTCATGTTTAATTAAAGCTACATATTGTAATTTGGGCTCTTTTCATGATGTCACTCTTTTTTCTGGCTATTGCACATATATTATTGAGTGCTTCTTATATCTACTCTTCTGGTCGGACTGGGGGGACTGGTCTCACCGGGGCTGCAGTTTCAGGGCTGTTCAGCTGGCCCGCAGTGGTGTAACTACCAGGGGTGCAGAGGGTGCAATTGCACCAGGGCCCCCATCAGAGCCACGATAATGGTTATGGCAGGAGGTTATCTAGGAGGACATTTTACAGCACACTTGCTATTAACACTCCCAGTGGCGTAACTACCAGGGGTGCAGAGGGTGCAATTGCACCAGGGCCCCCACCACCTTGGGGCCCATTGAAGCCACAATAATGGTGATGGCAGTCAGTTAGATGGGATTTATAGAGGTATGGGCCTGACAGGGGGGCCCAGGTGCCCATCCTGTACCGGGGCCCACCAGGTAGTAGTTAAGCCACTGCTGGCCCGAATAAGGGAGATCCCGACAAGAGCTGGGGGCCTGCCAGGTTTTTTCCCAGTGTCCCACCAGTCAAGTCCAACCCTGCCATCAATGTAGGGCTTAGAAAAAGAAAGATTTACATATGAGGGAGCTTAATTAATTCTCAGTGCATTTCGAAATGTAAAGTAATTACGGGTCAGAATTAAATTTAGGCTATCTGTTAAAACCGTTTGTACCTCGGGACTGTTTTTGCTGTCTTGAAATAATTTCTGCATCTACAGTAATTCATAGCTATAAACTGTGCAGGTATAAAGAGATTTGACATCACAAGCAAGCCAAATGTAGTAATCCTTCTACTTGAATTGTCAATAAATCTAGCAAAGTCCTTAAAAATATGTTTTTGCACTTCAGGTTGCTAATAGAACTCAACAAACCCAAAACTCAAGAAATGAAAACATAAATTTGCCTCTTTACAGGTCCCTGGTAAGACCTGGACCTGGAATATGCAGTACAGTTTTGGGCTCCAGTGCTAAAGAGGGATATAAATGAGCTGGAGAGAGTGCAGAGACATGCAACTAAACTGGTTAGAGAGATGGAAGATTTAAAATTATGAAGGTAGACTCTCAGGGTTGGGGTTTTCTCTGGAAAAAGAACACTTGAGAGGGGACATGATTACACTTTACAAATATATTAGCGGACATAACATACAAATAGCAAGTGTCCCTTTTATATATAAGGAGGATCGCAAGACCAGAGGCCACCCTTTAAGACTAGAGAAAAAGAACTTTCATTTGAAGCAGCATAGGTGGTAGCGAGGTTGTGGAATGTACTGCGGGATGATGTTGCAATGGCCAATTCTGTTGCCTTTAAGAGTGATTTGGACAATTTCTTAGACTAGCATAATATACAACGCTATTTTTATACTAAAAGCTACAGTTAGTGTAGATGTGGGTATATATAAAGTTTATGTGAGTGTTTGGAGGGGTCAGTGTGAGTGTGTATATGTATGGATGCTAAGTTTCATTTGGAGGGGTTGAACTTGATGGACTTTTTATTCAACCAAATTTAACTATGTAATGAAGTAACACTAAGGGGCCGATTTACTAAATTCCCGTGAAGGATTCGAAGTTTGATCGAATTCGATCAAATTTCGAACGAAGGCTTTATTCATTTGGTCGAATATGTGAATTTTGGCATATTCGATCATCGAATAGGGAATGGTCGAACGATGGAATACATTCGAATAGAGTCGAATGGATGAATATTCGATCATTCGACCAGCGAAGGATTAGAATTTTTAAGTTTATTCGATTGCCTACTTCGGCAGATTGGACCTACCGAATTGCAATAGAAGCCTATGGGAGCACTCCCATAGGCTTCTGAGGCTAAGTCCTGATCGAATAGGATTCCTATGATCGAAGTGTTTGATCGTTCGAATCGTACAAATCATTCGAACGATTGAATGATTTATTCATTCAGTCAAATGATTTATTCGACTGATCTAATAAATTTGTATTCGATAGTCGAATGATCGAATATCGAATAAAAGGTAGCCTAGAACTATTCGATTAACATTCGAAAATCGAATGCTAATCGAATATCGAATAGAAAGAAATTATTTTTTGGGAATAATAGTAAATTTGCCCCTAAAAGATGAGTGGTGAGGCTATTAGCAGTTTAAAAGATGGACTGGCCTGGTGTAGCGGATTGTCTTTTATGAACCGTGAACAGCTTATAAAATATTGCAAGCCTAAGATTTGGTTACAGATATATTTTTCTTACTAATGAGTACATCTAATTATCTGGTCTAACTCCTTCCCTAAGCTTAAAAGTGGGGTCAGTTTACTGAATTTATCGTATGGTTCAATGAAGTCTAAAATACAGTTGGCCTCTTAATTGTCCAGATTTTGAATAATTATTTTTCTAAACTGCTAATCTGCAGGTAGAGGATACTATTTTCATGTTCTGAAAAGCATATTAAAAGATCATTTTACAATCTAGTAAAGTTGGGTCTAAACTTTAAACTAAATATATTACAAAGATCCAGGACGTCTTGCTGCACCAGTTACTGAATGTTTTGAAAAAAAAAAAAAATCAACCACTAGTAACTGGGGGAAAACATTGAGAATAAAAACCTTGTGTACATGTTGTTCAAAAGTATTGGGTCCAATGGCATGACTGGGACATGCATTGCTAGGTTGCCAACTGCATGAAATGCCTTTTTATTGTTAGTTAATACACATACTGTAATTAGTAATATCTATGAATAGAATATGTGTCCTATGTTCAGCATACTCCTTTGTTAATTAGAAAATGACATACTGCATAGGTTGAACACCAGAAAATGGGACTCTATGTCTTTTTATTCATTTTGTACCTTTCCTATCGAATGCTTTAACAGGCTTGACTCTATTGGTGCCAACCATATTTTTATAGTATATTTACAGTAGTAGAGAGGTAAAAAGTCCCACCCCCAAGGGCAGGTTATAGCCTAGGGCCCCAGTGTGATCAGGAGCTCATCTAGCTTTTTCCAATTATTATTTCTGTTTTTTTAATGTTTCAATTACAGCCATATGAAAAAGTTTAGGAACTGCGCTCAGCCTGCATAATAATATAATCTACTTTCAACAAAAAAAAGATAACAGTGGTATGTCTTTCATTTCCCAGGAACATCTGAGTACTGGCGTGTTTTATGAACAAAGATTTTTTGTAAAGCAATATTCAGTTGTATGAAATCAAATATGGTTCCCCATATTAATTTAAGTTTATCTTTTGTAGGTAAATATGTTTTTTATGATATGGATGGGAGATTGACCTTACACATTGGAGGTTATCCTTACAAACTCCAACACTCTCCTTATTATCATCATCATCATCATCATCAAGTGTGGGATCTTGGTCTTATTATTTGTCTAGGATTCGTTTCATGTAATAGTAAATAATTTTCTAGCTCATCCAGTTTATTGAAGATACTCTTGTTCAATGAATGTATTGTTCTTTATTTTATTGTTTTTATCAGTTACTTAACTTATTGTCTCTGTATTGAATGGAGATGCATCACAATGAACATGCAATTATCCAAATCTGTTCCTATCTAGTAACTTACTATATGTCATCAGTATGCAAACCTGAAATTTCTTTTCAATAAAATCAATAAACTACTTGCAATTCTTTGGTTTTTGAGTCCCTAGCAATAACATGTATAACTATTCAAAACAAAAAAACACCAGTTCATATGCATATTTTCTGTGAACCAATTGTCTCTGTGTATATTTTAGTATAGACAGCTTAGTTCATGCATTCCCCATAGTAAATGTGCCAATTTTAGTTTAGCAAGTAAACATA
>CM044434.1:15367561-15387641 GCA_024363595.1 Xenopus borealis | reverse complement strand
ATTCCAGTTGAGATCTTACTAGGGATCTATAAAGATGTATAATTATGTTTTCATTCCTTGAGTTTATGCCATTGTCTGTTACTGGCCAAGGTCCTGGTCACAACTCACGCTTCTGCCTATAAGAGCCTCCTTTCACTTTGGAAGGAGACTACTACTGCTACTGGGATGCCACCTGGTCTTAAAGTGAGAGGGCCAAGGAGAGAATTCTGGGCAGCCAAGGAACTGCACATATACTGGAAAGATAGGGAACAAGGAACATGGCCAAGAGACAGGCCGGGGTCAATGCCAGTCAGTAATGCAGTGCAAAGTCAGGATCTGAAGAATGTCCAGTAACAGGCAAGGGTCAGTACAGGCAGCAAGACTATGTTTAGATCCATTGCAAATATTGTCTCTATGGCTCTGCAACTAAGCTGCATTGCTAGCTATAATTAAGGCTCACAGTTTAAACCTCAGATCTTTTGAGAGTTACTTTGAGGATTCCATTCTGTCACTCTTCAGAGGAGAGTCAAACCGAAGCACAACTTGCAATTGGCCACATTAACCTACATTTTCACATCATTGGACACACCTGCCTATGAAGTTCAAGGCTTAACGAGCTAATCCAAGCAATAATCAGTATTGAGCAGTTACATACATTCAAATTATCAAAATTACAAGGGTACCAAAATTTTTGCACAGCCAGTTTTTCACATTTGATTTAATACAACTGGATACTGCTTCACTAAAAATCTTGTTCAGAAAACACCCCAGTCCCTGGGAAATGAAAGATATCTTTTTTTGTTGAAAGTGGAGTAAATTATTATGCAGGCTGAGAGGGGTTCCCAAACTTTTTCATATGACTGTACAAAGTGATATCAGAACACAGATAATATGCTAATCTGTACTTTCAGAGACAATATGATTTTTGTGCTATGTTTTTGTTAAAGAAAGGCGTCTTTTAAACGAATAAGTATTCATACAGTAGCAGATGAAAAAAGTATAGGCCTCTATAAAATTCAGTCAATTGTTCCAATACTTTTTTCAAAGGATGTAGTTTATCAAATAAAATAAATATGAATTCATTCTCACATTTATACTACAGAAGAAGATAAAATCGCAACGAGTCTCAGAGAAGGTCAAACCAGTTTTTGGATCAACACAAAACTACTGTATGTGTAACAAGAGCCTTTATTTTAGTGATTCTATATATCTTTTTAGCTCATCCTTGTTGCTCTACACAGTCCAACCAGTAGATGTAAGTAACTTTCAGTATGTATACAGTATATAGTTTAATAGAAACACTGGGAAACGTTAATGGATATTATGCAGAGATTCAAGTAGCATGTGAGGTACTTGCAAAATATCTTTTTTGCAATAGGGTTTGGGTTTCCCAACTAAATACCTATTGAATTATCAGGAGTCAGGAATATATTCAAGGAGATAAAGGGTCCATAGCTTAAGGATGAGCTGCAATACTGATAGTTTGTAAATCTTGCAGTCTTGAAAGTAAAAAATACTTTTGTGTTCATGTTTGTAGGGACTTGGGCAACACTATAGTCAGGAAATCACCTGTAGATGCCAGATAGTCTTTGTTTCCTGAATTTTCAATTTTGGGAAACCCTTAAAAGAGCTTAAACTTAGATTTTGGAAAAACAATAAAAAATAAATAATGGAAAGTAATTGAAAAAAAATATTTATTTCTGAGGAACAATCTTAAAACAACTCTACTGTAAAAAAAAATGTTTGGATGGTGAACAACCCCTTTAACTAAAATGGCTATGAGCCAGCTACTGCACATTCTGCTGCAATTTTTCCTGTGATTTGGGTGTCTGTAACAGGTCTTCCCCCCCGAAGGCCTTGATACCACTACATGCAATGTTTATAATAGCTACAGGTTATACTGTTGCTGTTTGCTAACTTAAGAATTTCTCTCTTGCTTTTCTTTACATTTGGAATGCCCTGTACTCAACAAAAGAGAATCCACTCTCAATATCTTCAGAAATAATCTACCTCTTGTAGCACTCACATTATAACTGAACTGGAACTGCCACTTTTATTGCATCAACCACTGTAATTTGAAGCTCTTAATATCTTCCCATTTCTGCCTGTAAGGTACCATCCCACCAAGATTTTAAGGGACATCCTTTTGTATCTTTGACATTAATCTATATTGCAACTGTATTTTGTATTTATTTGTATACAGCACTGTGGACATAATTTAGCTATGGTAGGTAAATGTAGGACCAGGAGCACAAAGAAATGGACACTGGGTCTCCAGGCAAAAACACAGGTTTATTTAGGCAACTCATCCCAACATAAAGGTAAAAGTAACACAGTTCAGGATAGCTTAAAAACACATCCCCAAGAATTTTCAACAAAAATTAATCAGCCTCTGTTCTGTCTCACCTTCTGGCTTTCTTAAATCACTTTAGACTTAGTCACATGGTCATATCTCCCTCTGCTCTTTGCAGTGGCAAGTCATATAGTCACATCACCCTTGCAGCTCTATCCCACTATGTAGAAATTTAAAGGCAAACACACATTTTTACACATTTCTTTGGTCACGCTACAACAATACATACATTGATGCTGCAGTGAATAATTGAATACTACTTATTAGGAAATCCTAAATTAACCCAAAAATGGATAATTGACTAGTTTTCAGTTCAAGCCTTTTTTTTTTCTTTTTATTGATAAGGTAAAATCATACTATTATGTTCAGATAAGCTGGTTTGCTGTAGCTATGTGTATTAAAAGTATTTACCCATAGGCTACAAATGGGTTGCCTTGGTCTAAAACTCCTACCAGTACAGATATCCAAACTCACATCAGCATACACACACAATGCTACTTTAAAGGGATACTTTCATGGGAAAACATGTTTTTTTCAAAATGCATCAGTCAATAGCGCTACTCCATGAAACTTCCACACTGCAATCCAATTCTCAAAAGAGCAAACAGATTTTTTTTATATTCAATTTTTAAATCAGATATGGGGCTAGACATACTGTCCATTTTCCAGCTGTCCCCAGGCATGTTACCTGTGCCTGCACTTTAGGATGGAACTACTTTCTGGCAGGCTGTTATTTCTCCTACTTTATGTAACTGAATTAGTCTCAGTGGGACTTGGCTTTTACTATTGAGTGTTGTTCTTAGATCTACAGAACCAGGGAGCTGTTATCTTGTGTAAGGGAGCTTCTGTTTGGTTACCTTCCCATTGTTCTTTTGTAAGGCTGATGGCGGGGGGAGCAATATCACTCCAACTTGCAGTACAGCAGTAAAGAGTGACTGAAGTTTATCAGAGGACAAGTCAGATGACTGGGGGCAGCTGGGGAACTGACAATATGTCTAGCTCCATGTCAAATTTTAAATTGAATATTTAAAAAGTGGATTTCAGTGCAGAATTCTGCTGAAGCAGCACTATTAACTGATGCGTTTTGAAAAAAACATGTTTTCCCATGACAGTATTCCTTTAATATCATGTATATATGTATGTACAAACATTAAAGGCATCCCAAAAACATCCTTAATTAGCACTAGTTAAAACATTTATAAAACCAAATATACTGCCACAGCAGTGTACATATGAACATATTTTCATATTTAAATCAACCGCATATACTGTAACATGTATGGTCAGACTTATTACTGCAATTTGATGGGGGTGTTTTGCATCAAAAACAGCAAATTGAATTCACATTTCTGGAACTCAAATGTTCATGATATAGTAAGCACAAATAAATTTGAATATAAAAGCTTCAAAATAAAAATTTGCATCCAAAAGCTGGTGAGTTCTTGTAGACATCAATGGGAGTTGTATGAGCAAAATTTAAGGTATATTTCACACAAATTTTTGAGGATTTATTTGAAAACTGACAGACTAAAAAATGCATTAAAGCAGTTTTTGAAATTTCTGTTTTTAAATAAATAAGCACACATTTGAGATATTTTTTTTCTTACGGCAAGCATTTGAGATTTTTTTAATTCTTTTGAATTAGAAAACAAAACAATATCCAATATCTAAAGATGCATCTCCATAAATTCAAATGAACAGGTTGAATGACTTTTGGCTAACAAATCACAGTACATTTTTAATAGTTAATAGTATAATATTTGAAACACAAGAGGTTGAAAAGTGGCCATAATAAATATTTTTAGTCCTTGCATGTATGTCGAAGCTCTTATAAATGCACATTGCCTGAGGTAAGTCTTTCTTGTATATCTGAAAAAAATATTTTTTTTTTATGATGCAGAGCATTTTAGCAACCCCTGCCATGAACAAAGGATGTGGTGTAGACCTCCAGTTATCTCAGAGGTTAAAGTGTGAATAAATCTCTAGATATTGGGGAGGTCTGATTTACTTTTTTTTTTCTCTTTCTTTGCTTTTTTAATCCTTTGTTTTACAGTAATCTATAATAATGCAGACAATTATTTTACAAAATTACTAGAAATGCTTGCAAATATGCATTAGCAAAAAGCTTTAGTTGATGCATTAAATATAGATTATACAGTAATTGCATTAATTTTATAGGTGTTATAGCTCCCTGGCACACTTTTAACAAATGATGTAGGCTGCAGTCCTTGGTAATGGACAATATAAATGAATGAACCATAAAATTTGTTAAATCCTAGCATTTGCCATTTGAAATGTGAGAATTCTGGAACAGAAAAAAGTAATAGGCAGAAGCAAGGATATGAAAATAATAGAGGGAAAATGCAATGAAATTTCAACTTACTAATATGTAAAACAATTAAATTGCAAAGTCACATCAATTATAAATATATTTTACAATGTGTTTCACAACATAAAATGGGACAGATTCACTAGTGATTAATTTTCTGCACTGTATAGAGAATCTCTTTGAAAAACATATGGACTGGTTTAACAATTTGCCATAATCCTGAGCTGCAGAGATAAATATGGACTAATAGCACTATAACCATAGAACATAACAGAAACAACCTATAATATTAGCACCCAACGTCTCCTAGATATATGATTTTATAGTTAAGGGCATATGTCAA
Source organism: Xenopus borealis (assembly GCA_024363595.1). Taxonomy (NCBI): domain Eukaryota; kingdom Metazoa; phylum Chordata; class Amphibia; order Anura; family Pipidae; genus Xenopus; species Xenopus borealis. Next base: position 15,382,637 of record CM044434.1, on the reverse strand, counting down.
TATCTTTACAAAGACTTCAGGTTCAGAGTTGACTACAGGGAGGGAAACAGAATGATTATGGCCTGTCTAGAGCCCACTATCTGGGGGTTAAATGTGTCCAATCCTACAGACTCAAAAAGAAGGGATGGGGATATGTGGCACAGAAATCAGAAAAAATGTGCTAACTCTGGCTGAAACATGTACAGTACATGTGCTGAAATTGTCAATGACTATGATAAAGGAATAGGGAAATGGGTGAGTGGTATGCCCATGAAGTAGGAGAGGAAGTGGTAAATCTGGGGCTTCTGAGTAAAGAGGAAACACTGTGAGTAAAATAATTACATTTATTGGATTGAGTTGGGCTAACAACAGCACAGCAGTTCTCCTAGATATTTAGACTGCCAGTGGTCCAGGATCTTTTGTTTTGTTTGCATACAGTATGTTGAGTTTAATTGTCTCTATTTTTGAAGATGGTATTGCTGCCTTTTTGTTGCTTTCATTTTAAAATGTGCTTTAAAATATGAATGACTAAAAATCTTTTTTCTTTTTAACAAGATCAAACTATTTGTAAAAGGTTATTTGTAGAAATAAGTCAAATCAACTGTATCCACATAAATAACATACCAATAGAATGGAATAAAATCATAAATCCAAGTCATGGTATAATACCTTATCTAAGGTAAGGTATCCTGAATTGAAAAAAGCCAGTTGAATGACTGGTGAAACATCGTCAGGGAAAGAACACAGCAAGTTCATTTGATTTCACTTATTTCTACCTATATACCATGCCCTAGATTAATTAATTTTATTAAAACTCTAATAAATTAGATTTTATTCAATTCTAATGGTATGTTATTTATGAAAAAATTCTAACGTCTAAAAGTAGATCAAATAGTCCTGACCCAAAACTCGAATCAAATTAGAATCAAATAAGAATCCAGTTTTCCTTGTCTATGGGGCTCATCACTACTATTAACATCTTCAAATAGTTCAAGGGACCTCAGACATTGACTTCTACATGAACTTGGCAGGTTTAAGGTGGAGAATAGTCGAATTAGAAATTTTTCCAGGGTCGAGGCGTGCTAAATCTTACATTCGAATTCGAGTTGGTGGTTTTAAATGAAAATTTGTGAGTTCTGACCAAAATAAAATTGAAAATTTGAATTTTCAAACCTTAGTAAATCTACCCATACATGTGAATACAAGTATGCTAAGGTACAGTATTAAATACATTGCAACATATCTGCAAATCAATATATTTTTGTTTTTTTATTTTAGAAAAAAATAAAAATATCACAGATTACAACTTTTTTTGTGTAGAATATTGTATTTAATAAAACAAGAGAAAATACTCTTTTGCAAGACACTGAATATATTGTATTACACTGTATTACTCATAGTGACTGCTTTTAATACCTCCCTATTGAATCTATAATATAGAAAACATGTACAACTATTAAAATTAAAAAATAACATGTAAAACTTGGGAATTTGTATTTCAAACATTAATCTTGTAATCATCTCTGGTAGAAGGTTGCAGGAATAAATTCAGGTGAAAGCCTATATTGCTTCAGGACAATCTGCAAAAACATTATTTCACAGAATAACAAAGAACACAAGAGCATTTTCAGAGTAAGTAAAGGTCATTTGGTCTATCAAGGCACGTCCTTTCGGTACTTCATTTCCCCATGGAAAGATTCTAATTGTTTCTTCAATTACACTAGTTCTTTTTTGCCTCAGGAATTTTGCCTAGAGGCTATTCACTGCATTTATTATTCTGTACATAAAAAGTCACTTTCAGAAATATTTTGTACATTTGTTTGCATTCATATTTATGTGTCTTCTTTCTTTCAACCACAGAAGTTGTAAAATAACCTTACTTTAACAAAAACTTTCCATTCTACAGATGCAGCCACTTGGAATTGTGTGTTAAATTTGTGTGTCTGAGTTAAGTTATTCTGTGTCAAAAACACAATCAAAAGTGGCTTCATCTTTATATTGAAAGTTGTATTGATATTGTATTGAAATAGTTGAAACACTGTTAAGTTACAGAGAATATTTTAAAAATGACAATGTAATGCAATAGAATAAAAGTTAGAATAGACGTATAATAGTGCCTGATTGCCAGTTCTCATCTAAAGTACATATATAATATAATAATAATTACATATATTGGGGTGCAAAAATTATACTTATATTTCAGTGAATATACAGTATTTATATAAACCATGGCTCCATAAAGTGCTATCTTAAAGGGTATGTTCAATAAATATAAAATGGGGTCACAAAAAAAATAAATTTCTATGTGTCTCATTTATTCTCAATGTTTTAGTAAACTGGGAAAATACATAATTGCAGTTGTTAGAGAATATACCAAGCTTTGACTTAACTTAACTTTTCATGTTTTTTTTTCCTGACAAGTATTTGTTTTGTTTGTTTACCAATTTTTCTTTGTCTTTTTTGGAATAATTCTGCCCCTTAGGGTCACTGACACTTTTAGGAGTATATTTATCAAAGAGTGAAGTTCCGCCACTAGAGTGAAATTCCACCAATCTCCATTCATTTCTATAAGATTTTTAAAGGTGTGAAATTTCACTTTCACCCATTAATAAATGTACCCATTAGCCTTTAAAACTATTTAATGAGCCACATGAAGCCAGAATAAAACTAACACTATCTCATAACCAGCAAAAAATAGAAAATAGATGTCAAATGAAATAAATCAGAGACACACTCTAGGAAAGTTTACATCAACTGTTTTTGGGTGCTTAGATCCCCTAAATGTAGATGAAACATGAAATATACAGCATTTTAATGGGCAGGTTTATCAAGGGTCAAATTTAAAAATACGAATTTTGAATACATTTTTGGGTACTTTGACTATGGAATAGACTCTTTAAAAAATTAGAATTCGACCCTTGGCCACATTAAACCTGCCGAATTGCTGTTTTAGCCTATGGGGACCTCCTATAACCTTTAAGCAGTGTTTTTGAAAATTTTTATAAAATTGAATATGGACCTATTCGATTGAAAATTATCCATTTTCAATAGAAAAACCCATTTTAAAAATTTTCGAGGGCCGGATTTTAACATTTTTCACTTCGTAATTTGACCCTTGATAAATATGCCCCAGGGGCAGATTTACTATTGGTCGAATTTCAAATAGAAAAAAAATTAAAAGTTCAACCAATCAATTTTTTTGGTGGTTTTCCATCGAAAACGGACGATTTTCAAAATAATTTAATATTTTTTCAAAACTAAAATGGCAATTCAGCAGGTTTAAGGTGGCAAATTGGTGAATTCAAATTTGTTAAAGAGCCTATTCAATAGTCAAAGTACCCAAAAATGACTTCAAAATACAAAAAATTTTTATTCAAAAGAGACAGAATTTTTGGCTATTCGATAGTCTAAGTAGTCCAAAATTACTACGAAATTTTTAATTTAAAATTTTTTAATTTTATTCGAAAATTCACTTTAACCCTTAGTAAATCTGCCCCTAAGGGGCAGATTTACTAATGGTTGAATTTCGAAGTGAAATTTTTTTAAAGGGCTTTTTCAATCATAAATGTACCTATTTTGATCAAATAGGTCTGTTTTCGATTGAATAAAATTTTTTGTATCATTTGATCACATCCTTCGAATCGAAAGGTTCAAACAATTGTGCGCAAAATCCTTCAAATTCCTAGGACTCAGAAAAAAATTCAGGACAGGTTCTAAGAGGTCCCCCATAGGCTACAAGGGCAATTTGGCAGCTGTTGTGAAGTGTTTAGTTTGAAGGATTTTAAAAGGCCATACCTCGAATATTCGACTTTTCACAATTTTTCTAATTGAATTTTGGCCAATTCGATTGTCAAAGTAGCCCAAAATGACTTTCGAAATTAAAATTTTTTAAATTCTAATTTTATTCGAATATTCCGTTTGACCCTTAGTAAATGTGCCCTTAAGTGTCATAGATATTTTGAAAAGTACAGTTTTCCTTTAAACTGCTCAAACAGTTTGTCAAGCTAAGCTATGTGACTTTAAAAATGCAACACTGTATTCAAAAACAAATACATTTTATGTTGCAAACATGCCCTTACCAACATTTTGGTTGTGATCACTGGAAAATATTAATGGAGTTAAAATAAATACCAGGTTCCATATATTATAACAGTCAAATATAGGTTAGTTAAATATAAAATATATAAGCTAACTGTGGAAAAAAACTTGAATCGGTTGATTTGGTTTACTGAATGTAAAGTAAACCTTGAACCTGTCATTTAATTCCTGTTCGGCACTCTCTGAAATTTGCAGCTGAAAATATATAAGTATACAGTACATCTGAGCTCATATGGACAGAGTTGTGTCCCTTCATTAAGAGATACTGACATCAGAAAATACGTTTTTTTTTACCATATACAGTATCATAACATTGTCTTTGAGTGCTATATATAATTTTGCCATGAAAGTATTTGCCTGATGCTTTTACATTATTGTTTTTTACCCCCATGCTCCTCTATGAGGGGGCTGCCATATTTGAGCTTCAGCAGTCTATTAGCATTAGAAACTCTAACTGACAGGTTAAGAAGGGACAGTCAGGCTGGCAAAACAGTCAGGTTTAGGAACGTCAAGTGATAATTACTTATAAAAGCAGATCTATCAGTGAAAAATTATCAACATGACCTATAGGTAACTTTTAATGTAGATTACTATTTTGAAAAGAAAATTTTTAGTGTCTTAGGTCTCTTTTACAGTACTTAGAGACAATCAACTAATAAAGTATATTATTCCTCAATCCTGATATGAAACAATGACAAGTGAATAAGGATATTATGTTTAAAGGGGACCTGTCACCCAAAATAAATATTCAAAATCCTATTTTATCACATTAGTTAAGCAAAATGAACTTTATTTACACTATATAAATTATTTGATTATTGTTTCCCTCAGTCTGGGAATTGAAAATTATAACAAGCAGGCAGGAGCCATTTTGTTATTAAGGCAAGCCTTGCATCATCTCAAACTCTTGTTTGTGCACCAAAATGGGGGACCCAATGTCCATCCCCATGCCCTGGCTACACAATTAAACAGTGTAGAGAAAAGGGGAAAGTGTGAAAAGCAGTGACATCTAGGAAGTGCTGAATGGAAAGTGAAAGTAATTGTCTGCACTGGATTTCATGTTTAATTTGAAAAGGACTTTTATTATACAGATTCTTGTGTCTGGGTGACAGGTCCACTTTAACATACAGTATAAATACATGACCATAACATTCCTGTTCATTCTTTAATTTTTTACTGTATATCCATACTACAAAAATGGTCTGCTGTAGAAGCTCTTGGTTGTAGTAGTAGCCGACCCCATCCACCCCTTTTTGAAGCTTAATGACACCAGGGGCACTTTATTATTTCTAGTTGCAGACTTTTCTGGAATTGCTTCAAATTAACACTTTTTACACATTTAATTTGTACCAAAGCAACGTTTACTTCTATAGGCACATTTAGATATTTTTGTTTAGCAACAAGTGGTGATGGCATTAGGATTTCCTTGTAGTGATGGGCGAATTTATTCGCCTAGGTCGAATTCGCGGCGAATTCCCGCGATTCGCCGCTGGCGAATAAATGCGCGAATCACCAGCGAAATTTAGCTTGGCGAAAATTCGCTGAAAACGAGTCGCGCGTCAGTCGCGCGTCGTTTTTGACGCGACGCGCCGCGCGCCAAAAACGATGCGACGCGTCAAAGTTGATGCGACGCGCGACAGACGCGCGACAAAATTGACGCGACGCGCAACAAAATCGTCCCGCGACTCGTTTCGCGAATTTTTCGCCGTTTCGCGAATTTCTCTAGAAATTCGCGAAAAATTCGGCGAAGCGAATCTCGGGAGATTCGCCCATCACTATTTCCTTGATTAATAATTGTGTGTATCTGTCTGTAGTTTGTAATGCAAATAACAGACTACCTAATATAGGTAGCTATGTGAGGGCATGTGGAATCATAAGCCATCAGCTGGACAGTGCTGAGCTAAGATATCTCAAGATATATTCAGATCTAGTGTCAGTGCCTTATGCAATATCATTGTCCCATAAAGTATGTTCCAACACTTTGACCATGTTCTGAAATGTGGAACAAGAAATATGAATGGGACATTTTCACCTGTTCTTTTGGAAATAGCATATAAATGTCTAGTCATTCTAGTATGCCGACATATTGACTGGTAATCATGAAACCCTTTCACATAGTAAAGCAGGCCATAACTTTATAATATATGTTCCATGTGGGCACTGTGCTTGATAAAATGCCAATTATTCACTGTAGAGATACAAGATGGTTCACTTGGTGATTTCAATAACTCTTCAACTGGAAATGTATTATTTGACTACTGTCTATGCATTTTTTTTACATTTGGACTCCTAATAACTGAGCAATTTGTTAATTACAGTACAATACTGTGTTCTTCTTGGACACTTGCCAATAGAAAAATGTATAAGTAAAAACAAACTAAAGAAGCCAGCACCATGGTTGGTGGTAAAATATTTACACTAATGCAATAGGGGTACGATTATATCTTCTCTGGGGTTTTCATCCTAGGGTAAGGGGTTAAGTTCATTCAAAAACTAGACCATTTTATGGACATTCTAAAACTGTTTATTGACAAGGTCATTTTAATGATTCCCCCATATTTTTTAATAACCTGTATACATTTACTGTGATGTCACATATTTGCGTTTAAGCCCTTGACTGTCAAGGAATTTTCCGAATGCTAATCTGAATTTCACTTATAATTTGCAATGAGGGAGTTAAAGAAGAAGCCATACTATAAGAATTATTTATATAATTTCACCTTTTGGTATGTGACATTTCTGCTGCTGGCAACTTAAACTTTGTATCTGTTTATATTACCCATAACCCCTCAACAATTTTGACATATTATTTAACTGCCTGTTTATTTTATTTCTAGCAAACAGGTAAAATGATTTAATTGCAATCCAATCAAAGTGTAACTACTTAATTGAGTTAATTACTCCAAACAACATCTAACGTAAATTGAGGGTTTACTTCAGTTAAAATTAAGGGTTTTATAGATGATTTACAGAAATATATTTTAGAACAACTTAGCAGTACATTTCATGATTCGCATCTTGTAAATATTATTTGTACCATGAAATCAAATATTTGAAATATTTTTCATTCTTTATATGTCCTTCAATCACTTGAGAATCCTAATTTTCTCAGGGAAGCAGACATTGATATGAGGATTTCATAAGCAATAAAGACATTTTCCAAGTCATTTAAAATAAGATATGGTATGATTGGCAAAGAGCAGAAGAAAAGAAGCAATATACTGTATGTAACAAAAAAAAATCTATTTGTACATATTTAGAGGGTTTTACAGTACACCAGCAGATCATTGGTGATATGAGTACATGATGATACCAATATGTATTCAATTGGAGTGTTTATTGTAAATTGAGTAAAAAAAGACAAATTTGGAAAATTTAAATTTTTCATAAAAATTCCTATTTATACATTGTGATGGGCAAATGAAAAATTAATTAAACACATTGAAGTCAATGGACATCAAAATTATTTTGATGCTCCTGTGACAATTTTTATACGAGCACCTTTTTTGTCCAAATGCATTAAAGTCAATAGGTGCCTAAATAATTTGGATGTGTAAACATTTTTATGTGCATGGCTATTCTGATGCGCACCCAGATTTTTTTAACGTGGCTGTTTTTCGCATTTATTCACCCATCGCTATTTATACATATTCATTTATTATTTGAAAAAAAAGAACTGACCAAATTTAAATTTGTGCTTGTTTATTAAACTTTCAAAAATAATGGAAAAACTCAAATACAGTATATTTCTTAATTTTTGTCTATGACTGACTGACTCTGACTGACTTCTACAAGAACTCACAGCAGATTTAAGCTACCACATTTTTGAGTTTTGTGATTAATAAATCTTAAATATTCACGTTTGACTATGAGCAGATTTAGCAGAATCTAAATTTATTTGCTTATAATTTAAAACTAAAATGTGTGCTTATTGACTGAAAAATGTGAATTGAAAACTAGATTATATAAAAATGTGAAAAAAAACTTGCAAAATTGCATTCTACTCATCCTTTTCAATGAGACTACAAATCTTCCAAAAAGTAAACAAATCCTTTGAACTGAACTCCCATTTACTTTTACATGAACTTTTTACATCATCTCTACATACTGTACTCACCCAACTGCTTACTACGCTCCTCTACTGACCTGCTACTCAACTCATCTCTTATTACCTCCTCACATGCTCACATTCAAGACTTTGCAAGGGATGCATCTCACGCACGGTCTGTCCGACTTTCTCCCAACCTTTCGACTTTCAAGAAATCTCTTAACACGCACTTATTTAGAGAAGCCTACCCTCACTCTTAACTACCAAATGCAATACCACATATAGCACCACATCTCTCACCCACTTAACTCTGATCTTGCCCACTCCCCTACCTTGTGTATCATTCACTTCCCTTTAGATTGTAAGCTCTTTTTGCTCTTTTTGTACCGGCATCGATTGTGATATATGTAACTCCATATGTTCTATGTATGTAATTCTTGTGATTTAGTACAATCACATTTACTTTACAGCGCTACAAAATATGTTGGCGCTATATAAATACATGTTATTAATAATAATAATTATAATAATAATAATAACTTGCCAGCTTTGTTTTTTTTTTAAGTTTTACAAGTTTAAAAAATCTCCAACATTTCTGAAACTCTATTTTTCAATTGAGTTTTCAATTTCTGAAACTCTAGTTCAAGTCTGTGAGTTTTAGTGCAAAAAACACTTCAATTGTGTAGAAACTTGAAGCTTGATCAATTAGGTACATTCAACTTTAAATTTCCCGCTGTATGCAAATTAGCCTGATCGTAAGACCTCTAGCAAAGTTGCGCTAGGCAAAATTCAACATTAGCACATATTTGCTTGATTTGCTCGCTCTGCTGAAGCAACGCTAGTGAAAATTCGCCAGCATTCGTCGGCCGGGATGAAACTTCACAAATTAGTACATTTACATTGTCTGAGCAAATTTTCGTATGGCAAAGTTTTGTGAATTATACCTCTTTATAGATCCCTAGTAAGGCCTCATCTGGAGTATGCAGTGCAGTTTTGGACTCCAGTCCTTAGGAGGGATGTAAATGAGCTGGAGAGAGTTCAGAGACGTGCAACTAAACTGGTTAGGGGGATGGAAGACTTAAATTATGAGGAGAGACTGTCCAGGTTGGGGTTGTTTTCTCTGGAAAAAAGGCGCTTGCGAGGGGACATGATTACACTTTACAAATATATTCAAGGACATTATAGACCAATATCAGGGGACCTTTTTACCCATAAAGAGGATCACCGCACCAGAGGCCACCCCTTCAGACTAGAAGAAAAGGACTTTCATTTGAAGCAGCGTAGGTGGTTCTTCACAGTCAGGACGTTGAGGTTGTGGAATGCACTGCCGGGTGATGTTGTGATGGCTCATTCTGTTGATGCTTTTAAGAGGGGTTTGGATGTTTTTTTGGACAGACATTATATCAAAGGCTATTTTGATACTAAAATCTACAGTTAGTATAGCTATGGGCATACAGGTATATGGTTTGTGTTTGAAAGAGTGGAGATGTTTGTGTGTGTTGTGTGTGTGTGTGTGTGTGTGTGTGTATGTATGCTGGGTTTTTAATTTGGAGGGGTTGAACTTGATGGACTCGGTCTTTTTTCAACCCAATTTAACTATGTAACTATGTAACTACGATGGCTGGTGAATTTTTGCCCTTTAGTAAATTTGCCCAGAGCCTGAAAACTGCAGAATTCAAATATAAATAATTAAAAGATAATAAAACAAGACCAATTGCTACAGATGCAGTCACTTGGATTTGTAAGTTAAATGCGGCGTGACTCAGTGCTAATTGAAGAAACTGTGTTATCCAAAGTTATCTTAACTTATTTAATGCATTTAACCTTTTCATTAGCATACCAAAGCACCATTGTTTTCAATGGTGAACTCTTTAATTGGATGGGATGCTGTGACACAATATTCTGTGCTAAGTGGGATAAATGGGATAGATGAGTTAAGTCACGACGCATTTAACACACAATCCAAAGTGACTGCATCTGTATGTCTCTTCTCCTGTCCATACCATTCCAAAAAATAATTTTAAAGTGAACACTCTTGAAGTGCAATATATGAGCAAGATTACAACCAAACACTCTTCCCTTCTTTATTTTATAAACACAAATTAAAATTCTTATTTTAAAACTTAGGATCATCCATGTACGGTTTTGTTTGAAGTTAATGCGCAAAGAATTTGAATACATTTCTAGCACCTCATTTATATTTATAACATGAGCCACAGGAAATTATTTGGGGCATTTATAATATGCAGTTGTCCTTAGCTAAATAAACTTTGATTCAACAATAAAATTGGATTGGAATAAACAGTGCATTTGCTTTAGTGTTTAATTACTGCTTTCACTCTTTTAGCGAGAGGACAAAAGGGTACATGCAGATGATTTCATTATTGTTTAATGTGAATAACTTAACTTGGAGATTTTGCTATGTGATATTTCTGGAATATCAATTAATGTTTTATAAATGTAAATGATAATTTTATATTAAATGGTATAGATAAAATGAACAGAGTTAAATATATTTCTAGAGTTCACTTAAAGGGGTTGTTCACCTTTGAGATAACTTTTTTTTATTTTGAGACAATTAGCAATTAGTTTTCATTTTTTATTATTTGTGGTTTTTGAGTTATTTAGCTTTTTATTTAGCAGCTCTTCAATTTGCATTTAAACAATCTGGTAGCTAGGGTCCAAATTACCTTAGCAACCATGCATTGATTTGAATAAGAGACTGGAATGAATAGGAGAGGCCTGAATAGAAAGAGAAGTAATAAAAAGTAACAATAACAATACATTTGTAGCCTTACAGAGCATTTGCTTTATAGGTGGGGTCAGCGATGCCCATTTGAAAACTGCAAAGAGCCAGAAAAAAAGGCAAATAACTATAACATATAAACAATGAAAACCAGTTAAAATGTTGCTTAGAATTAGTCATTCTATAACTTACTAAATGTTATTTTTAAGGTGAACCACCCCTTTAAGAAGGTTTTTGCATAGAATCCCAATGCCACCTTAACTTTTTTAAGCAAGTGCAGTTAAAATAGACACGCAAAAATAAAGTGCATGTTTTTCATTTCATACTATTAAAGTAATGTTGTGCACGTGTGTGCAAGTTTGAAAGGCATTTTAATGGCTTAAATCTCCTGGGAAGTTTGCTGTAATATTTTGATATTCTCCTAATTCCTATTTGAACTTGCCTTTGGCAAGTGGGTGACTAGTGTGTTAGCCTGGTGTTCATGGTCAAGCTAAATGTCTTGTTGAACTGAGTTTTAATTCTGTACAATCCATGATATGACATTTTTTTTTTTTTTTGGACTGTTCTGTTCTCTCAGGTAGAACAGATTGTACTGATTTCATTATTACAGTCGAAATGGGGGCTTAGGATGTACAGTATATCCCATTAATCAGGGCCACTGACTGCTACTAGGTTATCAATGTTCCCTTGTTAACCAGGTGACATACTTCATTTGGGTTGAAAGAAGAACCCCATTGCACATACTGTAAATATTTACACAGACCTATTTATAAGGCCTTACCTGGAGTATCCTGTGCAGTTTTGGTCTCCAGTCCTTAAGATGGATATAAATGAGCTGGAGAAAGTGCAGAAATGTGCAACTAAAGGGATGGAAGACTTAAATTTGAGGGTAAACTGTCAAGGTTGGGGTTGTTTTGCCACCCCTTTAGACTAGAAGAAAAGAACTTTCATTTGAAGCAACGTAGGTGGTTCTTCACAGTGAAGACAGTGAGGTTGTGGAATGCACTGCTGGGTGATGTTGTGAAGGAACTCTATAGTTAGTATAGATATGGGTATATAATTTATGTGAGTGTATGGAGGGGTCAGTGTGTGTGTCTGTATGTATGGATGCTGGGTTTCATGTGAAGGTGTTGAACTTGATGGATTTTGGTCTTTTTTCAACCGGATCTAACTATGTAACTATCCAACCCCTGCGGGATCAAAGGGCAGACCCCTATGCAACACTCAGGCATATTACTGCAATTAAAATTATTTTAATGACACATTTTCACAACTGTGCCAAACAAGTGATGTTAAACTTGCAGAATCACATTTGCTTTGTGAAACTACAGATAAAGATGATTTATACCTGGTTATTGTTTTGTCATACATTGCACTTAGTGATATCTGTTTCAAAAGAGAAATAATTCAAGTGTTTTCATTCAATGTGAAATCTTTAGCAGGAGCTATACATTGTTAATACCAAAGGAAAGATTCAAAAACTGCAGCACTTATGACATCTTGAGGGATTCACTGTCTTTACAGATATCAATATTGAATAGAATTTGCTACTGACACGCTGGGATACAATTTACTAAATTGTTTCTCTCTTTAAGAAATTACACATATCTACTGTAATTATTCAGGCTATTCACTGAAACTGTTTTTGAGGGAGGTTGTTTTCAACACTCTGTTTATCTTAAAGTAATTCAACTGAAAATGTGACAAAACAAGTGCTTCGATGTGTAGAAAGCACATTAAAGCTAGGGCTTTCTAGTTACTGAAGTGCAAATAATTTGTATTGTGCAAATTGCATTTACCATTAACAGAGTGTTTTTTTTTACTGTAATTGAAATATGCCCTTTATTGTCAACTTCAATTAAAATCTCATGTATTTCTTTTGGTCGCAGCCTTAATTGTAAACGTGGTAATTCTGGAAATTTCACAAATAAGCATTAAAATGATATTTTAGAGTTTGAAAATTCACACTGCACACCTGATTTCAAAAAGCTCATTTTTTGTATCCTTTAAAGGGGATGTAAAGGAAAAAATATATAATCCAATTTTTACTTTTATTTTACTGTTATATACTGTGTTCCTTTTATATAAAAAACACATAAAATGCATGCTGTGTTTACATTTCTGCTTGAAATGAATTAATAAGTTCTGTTTGACCTTGGATACTGCAGGGCTTGTATTTTACTTTTCATAAGATCACAATGCATCTATTTCTCTAATTCAACATATGCAGTAATGTGTTTGATAGGAAAGGCAAATCTAGGAGGTCATACATGAAATGCCTTTATAACCACACATTCCTAAACAACATTTTCATTTTTCTAAAAATCCAGTCCCTGAGCTGATAGAGTGAAACATTTCTTTAGCAGCAAACCTTTTCAATTTGCAATTTTCCTGTCTGGAGCACAGCTATTTAGCCACCTTAGGGCAAATCTCACAGATCATCATCTTCTTGCTTTCTTTGCAGATTTTAAAAACAAAAATTGATGTGTTTGCAGCAATGTATCTGTGTAAGAAAAAGTTTATGCAGTCAGTAAGTAAAAATTAAGTGTTTTCTAAACCGCAACGTTTTATATATTGTATTCTTTGTTATTAATAATACAAATCTTATGCTGTTAATAATGGATGCTTGTTCATATAAGGATTTTAGTGATAAAATAGAGTGCATGTTCATTTTCTGAGGTATTCATCAAAGATAGTTAAAACATTTGGGCTGACAGGTATTAATATGTAGTAATTTCGCTTTGCCAAAAAAATGGCGAAATGCTAATTTTAATGCCAGCGTCAATTTTCATGCCTGCTAAATTTTTATACGCATGCCTATTTTGTCCAAATAAATTAACGTCAATAAGCGTCTTAATTTTTTGACGAACAATAATTCTTATGCACACGGCTAATATGACACGCGTCCAAATTTTTTGAAGCAGCGGGGTTTTTTTTGCAGACGACGAAAATGCACCAAGAAATCGGACCTGGAAAATGAATTTTCCCATCACTAATCAAAATAATTGCTGATTAGGTATTATGGGTAATTGATAATGGGTTGAGTGCAGAGGACTTCTTGTATTTGTCCATGTGAATTTTGTAGTGACAACCTCATTGCAACCCCGATCAATGGTTTTAAGAATTAGTGGTGAGCACACATTTCCCTTTTATAATTTATGGATAATAGCACCAGGATGCATGGACTGCATGGACCCCCCCCCCATTTATCAATACATTTTCACAAATGTTTCTTGTGCAAAAAAAAGTCACAATTCAATTGTTTGAAAAGTCTGATCAGAAAAATTTGGACCTTCATAAATAATCCTCTTAGAGTTTTTCTTGAAAATGTTTCACCACTCAGCTAAGTGAAGTCTTCATGGTAGGAAATTCTCCTACATTTAAACCCTTGAGGGTAGTAAGGTCACAGGCATCCAATCATAATGGTTCAATTGAACTTCAATAAGGTGTTGGCTGAAACTCACAGAAATGTGCAAGTGTGATCCAGTCACAATTGTACCATGATTTTCACTGATACAGGTGTTAATCATGAAATGTACATGAATGTAAGTGTGAATTGTTTTGAAGTGCCGGGGTGAGGATGTTAAAGCTGGGGTGAGGCTTTACTTTATGATAATAAACTGTGTTTTTTATTGGTATATTTGTAAACAAGTTCCTAGGCTGTGCTTACATACCAATCACATGTTGTCCAATAGGGTTCGCTATTGTACAGCGTATTTAAGGAAGTTGTAATTCTAGTTATAAAAGCCTATGATTAAGGCAGTGACGTGATTTGAAATGTGTCAGGCATGTTTTTATACAGCATGTTGTAATAAATGACCAGCAATTTTTATCCAGCGTGCCGCCTGCTTTTTTGGTTGAATGTAATTGACATTTCTACCCATTTAGACCTATGGGGAATGTAATAAATTGCATTAATAGAAAAAAAAATATGGGAAATGCACACACATTTCTCTTTGCTAATAATCAAATATATATTTACAAACACATTACAAATCAACAGAAAAGTGATCCACACCATCCACATGCTGGTTTGAAACATACACAATGAACAGTTCAAATTTTCATTGTAACATAGTCTAATGAAATGTGACTTTTAATTCTTATTTTTGTGAATCTTTATTCCATTTATATCTTATATTGCATATTGTACCTCCCAAAAAATCGTTGACCTTCATGAGGAGTGACTAAAGGGGGGGGGGGGG
>CM044434.1:15351932-15367514 GCA_024363595.1 Xenopus borealis | reverse complement strand
GCGTTTGTCATAAACAATAAGAAAATGAAACAGCATGTATTCAATCAGACTTATTAGAATTATTTCAAATAATTAACTGTTGAAATCAGGTTCTGCAGCCAGATGGTATATAGAGATGGGGATCCTATGGTGCCTATGCTGAGTATATTAATCTACCACCTCAAAAGTATATTATAACAGTTTCACCCACACTTGATGCTAAGCCTGTAGCCATTCATATTAAAATGCAGTTAAAGTGTAAAATGTGATTAGAAAAATGCATTAGTCTATTTCCAGCATTCACTATTATATGTTGTATGTGTTATATATTGTATCATATCATTGCCAATGGGAAAAGCCATTTATGTCATTTATGTCTGAAGAGATATTCATAATTGTAAGCTCTAGGCATATATTTACAATTGACTCTGCATTTCTGATGATTTATTGTTTATGTAATCTCCTTGCATTAAAAAAAAAAAAAAAGATATTGAACTTCATGTATAAAGTAAATAAGGGACATTTGTATTTGGAAGTACCCGCTATTCTCTTCCCCATTTTTCTTTAATAATTGTTTGTAATTTTTTATATACAGATATGGGACCTGTTATTCAGAGTGCTCAGGACCTGGGGTTTTTTGGATAATGGATCTTTCCCTCATTCAGATCGTCGTTAAGTCTACTAGAAAATCATGTAAAGATTTATCAAAGGGCAGATTTATCAAGGGTCGAATTGATTCAAAGTGAAAATTTGAATCAAATTCGAATTAAAAAAATTTGAATTTCAAATTAATTTTGGGGCTTTATCAAAAAGCCCAAAATTCGATTAGAATTGATCAAATTCGAAAATTCGAATTCGATTTTTTGGAGTAATGTCCTTTTAAGAAAAATTTGATGTACAAATTCGCCAGATTGAATCTACCAAATTGGTATAGAATACTATGGGAATCTCCCATAGGGTTCTTCTAAGTTTTTTTGATTTAATAAAAAAAATTAGATTGATTTCTTAAAATCATTTGTATCGATCAATTCAAACTTTTTCAAACTTATTCGATCATTCCATGTATTGAATTGCGTTAAAAAAAAAATTTGAGGGTCAAATTTGAGGGGTTTTAACCCTTGAAATTCAACCCTTGATATATCTGCCCCTAAATAAACCCAATAGCTTGGTTTTGCTTCCAATAAGGATTCGTTATATCTTAGTTTGGATCAAGTACAAGGTACTGTTTTATTATTTACAAATTTGGATTATTTGGATAAAATGGAGTCTATGGGAGATGGCCCTTAGACTCCATAATTCGGAGCTATCCAGATAACAGGTTTCTGGATAACAGATCTCATACCTGTACTTTCTCTAGGCTTGATAAAGATTTTGTGTAGTTGCATAGTCTTACACCAATTTACCAAAATATTTATTTTTTCTTTTGATGACAGAATTAGTTACAGATGGTAATCTACTCATTCAGCTCAGATGGCTCACCATGTGCATCCTTATAACTCCATTAAATAGATTATCACACCTTTATCTATTGACATAAATGCTGAGATATGTATATTGGTGTGCTTTGGTTCACAGTGTGTGGTTTGTAGCTTGCTATTATACAATCACAACAATTTTTTGCTGCAGTGAATAAATTGCTCAATATAATCATCCACCTAGGACAAATATTTGACCATAAGGCAAATTAGCCTAGAAATTATCTCTTCAGACACTTGTATGTACTGTAGATGGATCCACTCTGATTTTGCAATGATTACTGGCCTACAAGATAGATACAGCAAGAAGCAATCCAAAATAAAGCAGTCCACATATATGGGTTTGTCAGTGATGACATTTCTAGAAGTATACCTTGTTTGCTTCTGGCTTTCAATCTGCTGTAAGTGGAAATGTAAAAGTGTTCAGCCTAACTAAAATGATTGTAGTATGTGTCTCATGAAAGCAGCAGATGTTTTCCTTGCAACACAAGGCTCGTAGTTAGAACAACATTTATAAATATAATACTGCAAAACAGCAGCTATAAAATACCCAACCATCTGCTTTTGGCTTGGATTAAAAAAACAAAGATGCAATATTTTGGCATAGTTTGGTATGACATGTCAAGAACTCAGGAACTTGCTTTCTTAGCTCATAACTACTAAAAAATATTTGCAGTTACTGTTAGGTTTACTTGCAAGTGAACTGTTACTCTGTAGCCTATGTAGACTCTTTTTCCTGTGCTTGAACATGAAGCTATAGTATACTGTATGTTTTTTGCTTAATTCTTATTCTTAGTTCTAAGGATATCCAACTATTTTGTATCTGGTTGCTACTTTCAGATCATTGTTTGCCACCTGTCCCCGAGTCTAAGCTGCTACTATGACTATTCTATTCTACCTGCTTCTGACCTTTACTCTGATGTCTACTTGATGATGTCTACCTGCTTGATGTAGCCGCTCCTGCACCCACAATATGAAAATTTTCGTCGAAAATTTGCGACATTGCGAAAATTTGCCAAAATGCATTGAAGCCTATGGGCGGCAAATTTTTTTAACCTGCGTAAAAAATGTTTGCACGCAAAAAAAAATTTCTCCCATTGGAAATGGCCATAATTTTCACAGCAAAACTTGCGAAACATTTCACTCATCACTACTCATCACTGTTTTCTATCTGTGACCTCAGCATATTACATAAATATTACCTTTTTCTGAATGAAACAATGCCAAAGAATAGAATTAGCCATCACAGTTCTGCTTCATGCATTTGTTCCAACATGGTTTATGAACATTAAAGGACCAGGCAACCACTTTTATTCATTTTTTCCATTCTTTTCCTCTTCCTAATTACTAGTCTTTTTTCTCCAAATAGTACTTACTTCAGCTCAGCTCCCTGTATCATGGAACTTCACCCAGGTATAATTGTGGCCACCATTTTGTCTTTAAGTAATGTCAAAAAGATGCTAAATCTGCACATGCGCTAATATCCCCCTGCTCACTTACTCTAGATGCTGCACTGTCTCCTTAACAGTGGTATAACTAGATATTACTGGGTCCCTTAGCAAATTGTATATGAATTAGGTCCTCATGGGCCCATTAACCTCCTGCCCCCCCCCTGCAGCTTCCTCTGTAGTTACACCCTTGCTCCTCAGATCGACTGAACTGAAGTAAAATGAAGAGAAGTAGTTGTTCCTGCACCATTCTGGGCATGTGCTGTTCCTGGGTACTACATCTGCGAATGAGATATTAACTTTTCTACAAGAAAACCGCTACATATTCTGCTGAACAGTGCATATCAAGCTTGTACAGGTAGGCTAATCTTTTTGGGGCTTGCAGTGTCCTTTAAAAATATAAAAAAATAAAAATCATCTACAAATAAAGCAAAATGTATTTTCTCATGTGTTATGTAAAAGAATATACAGCACACCATTAAATTTGGGTGAATAAAAAAGTGGGGTTTTATTTGTTACCAATCAAAATAGAGTGCTCTTCAAAGGAACCACTCCAACATTACCACATTGAAAATGCTTCCTGTCCTTGTTATTAAGCAATATAATATTAGAGTGAATCATTCTATGTATTTAGGTAAAGAAAATGTTGTTAACAGATGAAGCTGAAACAGATGAAATTCCAACAATACAACATAATGTGAATCTCCTAGTAGGAGATTTCCATCCTAAGCAGATGTGACTTATTCAGCAGTCACCCCGCTTGATCCGAATTTCAAGTTGCCACAGCTGCTTTCAACTGAAAACTCTTACCAGTGATTATTTATAGGCATTTTGGTCACAGCAGGAAGAAGGAAATAGAAATAGAAAGTGCAGATTGTGAAACTATATCTGCTGATAGCAATTTCAGAATTTAACTGGCACCTGCATCTCATGCAACAGAAAATGAACAAGTTGCTCATATAAGTTAAGCTGGTTTCTTTATACATTCTACACTCCAAATTTGAAAAAAAAAATCTAATATTTACTCTACAACATGAGGTTAATGTTGGGTTCCTACTATATAAACACTGTTTGAGGGAGATGTCATGCATAAATATTGATGTATTATCCTTACATAGATTGTTTTGAGTTTGTACACATATAAACAGCACAGATAATAAACAAAATACATTTTCTGAATAAAGGAAAATTAAGGGGCACATTTACTAAGGGTCGAAGTGAATTTTAGAATAAAATTTAAAAATTTTAAAATTTGAATTTCAAAGTAATTTTAGGCTACTTCAACTATCGAATATCCCAAATTTCGTTCGAAAAAGGATTCGAAAATACGAATTTTGAAGTACTGTCTCTTTAAAATAATTTGAATTCAACTATTCACCACTTTAAAGCTGCCGAATTGCCATTGTAGCTGATGGGGGACCTCCTGGAAGCTTTTTTTTTGTAAATCATTAAAATTGTTTGATTCGAGAGATGCAATTGAACAATTCAAATTCAAATGAAAACGGGCCTATTCTATCGAAATAGATCCATTTTAGATCAAAAATGCCCCCCCCAAAAAAAAAATTTGATGGTCGAATTGTGAATTTCTTTTAATTCAAAATACGAACAATAGTAAATCTGCCCCTAAAATGTAGCCAGAATTTTAAGAGAAGAAATAATCAGGCAGGATGTGAAACTTAGCTTTTTATTGTTTTTATGTTGCTAGTTGTTATTGAGTTACTGGGATTTGATCTATAAACTTTTGATAATAACAATATTGATATCCTTCTTCATTCCTTCGTTATGCAATGTTCTTGGTTAACTGTTGGCAGGTCTCAAATTAGCATTTTGTGGCAGTTCTAAACACTGATTACGAAATCTTAGCTTCTAAGTTTAAGATTTAGGGGCAGGTCTGTGTGAAATTCCATGTTTGTACAAAAAAACTCACTTTCTATTAATTCCTATGGAATTTTAAGATGGTGCACTTTCACCTTTTGATATATGGGCTTCTAAAAATCCCATAGAAATGAAGAGAAAGTGGGTGAGTTTTTCTGTAGCGAGTGGAGATGACCAAGTTTTGGCCCATTAACTCTAATGGGGTGAAAAAAAAATTGTCGCTCATTTTTTTTTGCCATTTCACAAATGTTTGGCAAAGTGAAATGGGTCACAATCATCCATCAAGTAGTGAGTTTTAATTTAACAATCTGACAAATCTGGCCCTTAGGGTGTTATTTATTAAAACGTGTGACCTACTGTAATGCCCAGCCACATTTTGGCTTAATTTACATTTACTGAAAATTATATGTGCAAGTCACAACAAAATTGTGCAATAATTCGAATTGTGCAACTTTTTAAAATTGTCGCCAAAAGCCACAAATTTTTCTCATGTAACATCGCAAACAGCCCATAACCCTCAAAACTCACGAAGGCTATTGACTTTTACACAACTTCAACAGATTTTAACTGAAATATTGTTGGATTCTGAAATTTAGCAGTTATGGAGTATAATAAATGTTGAATAATTTTAGGGGTTTTCTTGTTCACATTTTTACACTTAGAAACTTGAACAGAAAAATGTGAAGATTAATAAATAGACTCCTTAAAGTAGGTGTGTCTACTTATTGCAAACATTTGCCTTAAATCAACTGATAACATTGCATAAAGTAGAGTAGGCATATTATTATCCTTCAGGCAATGGTCTTATATGTCAGATCCTTCCACAGTTAACATAAACTTCATATCTGTATACAGACAGGTGCAGCACCATAAAGACTTACTGGAGGCTCATGTCTGTGTACATCATTACATGTAGCTTTGTTTAGTTGTCAGAACAACATGCTTCAGATCTTCCTTAACCGTTACTCATATTTTATAAGTTGATTTCACATCATCAATCAGAGATGTACTGACATTTCAATAAAGGTAGATTCACTCTATGGTTCTACTGTAAATAGATATCTTTATTGGGCTATACATATATTGCAATGCAACAAAAATTTTCACCTTCTGATTTATATATAATATGCTGCTGTAAGTGTTCACTTGAAGCTTCTTACTGTGCTTGCATCCATTTACACAGATATATTCCCTACTAGTAACGTCTATTAGACAATTTATAAACATTGCCATGGAAAAGAAAGATCTTTGAGACTGGATCTTAACAAAGTGAGTTCATATTTCTGATGAGTTTCTCAGTAAATGCTTAGGGTCTAGCTCTCAGTATTCTTTAGAGTCTGACAAAAATAAAACAGGTCATCTTGATGTATCTCTAACTTTAAAAATAATGAGAAGAAATGTATTAGCTATTAGCAATGGAAAATGAAAGATTTCGAAAATTGTATTCCATTTTGAAAAAAAGTCTTTTTCAAATGCATAACTTTAAACTAGAAACATTTTAAATATTGTAATGCTTAAAATAAAAAACAAAAAAAACAAAATGCTAAAATATATACTTCTAGAAAATGGCTGGTGTACATCAGCACAGCTACAATATAGCCTTTTTCCAGAATTGCTGTCCAATATATTGAGTTTTCTATGTTGATACAGCAGGGACACTGAGGACTGTGTACCTGACCGAAGGGAGTGTGGTGAGTTGCAGCGGTCTCTTATGGTTAATGATTTACTAAAATAAATAAATACTAAATTGTGAAATTTAGAAGAGGAAATGGCACCATAGGGGGGTGTGATTAACATGCACAAATATACAAAAAGATTGTATAGAATTTGCCTAATGTACTTTTCTTCTAGGGATTTCACTGTCACTGTAGGAAGGGTTTCCATACTGTAACAGCAATTAGGTTATGGAATGCCTTACCAAGAAATGAAGAAATAAATGAATGAATGAATGAAAAATTACCATGATGATGGGTGTGTGACCACTTAGGTGAACTACTGTCTATGTATCTGTATTGTGCTTGATTGTGATGAGGGTTGAACAGTATAGTGTTGAACATACATGTTCACAGGTTTATATCCTCTACTATGCTAGGAGTGTAACTACACATGTTTGCTTTGGCAGAAGAGGAGCACCTGGGTGTACTTTTTAATACATAAAAAATTTTTTGTGATTAATATATGTGTCTTAATGAAAGTAAGATTATTTATTTCTCTAGTGTGTGTCTCCATTATTCTGTTGGATTACTATATGTCAATATATCAGGGCAGGCCCATCCCAAGCCAGCCAAGCACCCTAAGCAGCCCAGCTGGCCACCTTTCCCCCTCCTCTGCACATGCACATATGCACTGTGACAATGCATATGTGGACAAGAGTTAGTGAGGAAACAAGGGTCTGGACCAGGGGCTGGCAAAAAAAAGAAGTATGTGCTTGGCACCCCCACTATGTTGCACCCTAAGCACGTGTCTCTTCTGACTACCCTTAGCTCCAGCCCTGCATCACTGTATCACAGAAATATATATTTATGCATAATATTAGCAAACTGCATAACATCATATGGTATTAATCTCACTTACACTTGTTATATTGGATAAAGTGTTTAGAATCAACTTTTTATGTTTCTAATTTTTTTTTTTTTAATTGGACTGAGGATTTGTTGTTTTAGAATATTTCCCAAGTGTTTTAGTTTCCATCTTTGTCCATATTCCATACATATTCAGAGATATTAAGTCACTGAGCAGCAGCAGAACTGTCTCATGTGCTTGTTCTAAATTTCTTTATCCTTATGTTTTGTCCATTTTTTTTGACAAAAGCTCTGTTATACGTCCCTAGTTCCCTTAACATTTTAAAATCCCCTGTTGATCAACATCAGTTCAGAGAAAAATGGATGTCATTTCGGTCACTGTGGAATTTAGGTTTATGCATTCTTCACTTTCCATGTGATATATTTTGTGTGTGTGCTTGTTGACTGTTAATGAAAGCCTTCAAAGCCCTACTTCATCTTAGCAGCCTTGGTAAATCTTTCAACAGGTATTGGTACTGGGACCCTCACTGGTAGAGAAGACATTAGATTATTCAGCATTGGCAATACCTGTCATCAATGTGACAAATTTCTCAAGAAAACTCCTAAAGGCTTTGCAAAGCATTATTCATTTTCTTTACTTATAAATGGAACGTTGAATCTAGTTTTTTTATAGTGATTAATGTTCTATGAACCTCATCCTCCACAGAAAGGCTCACCCCAAGGGAGGACACCTACTGTATGCTTAAATTATTATTTTGAACCACAAAATAGCAATTGTTTGGTAAACTAGCCTGTATTGCTATTATTTGAATGTTTGACAAGCAGAATGGTTTGTGCTTGCATATGGTTTTTAAGGGATAATATAAAATTTTTTTGTTTTTTATTACATTTAGGGATCCTGTGAACAGTTGTCTCTTCCTCTGTGTTGTTTCTGTGCAGGAATGGGAAGCTGTCTTCACCCCTGTGAGCTGACATGGAGAAAGGCCTGTAGAGGAAGTGCTTGGAAAAACTAGGGGAAAAAGTCTATCTTTTCCTTCCCAGTCTGCAGAATAAACTAATGGCTTGTGGCAGGGTCCCTTTCAAATTTCGGTCGGTCCTTTAGATTATGAAATTCAGATTCCAGGTATCATCTAAAACTCCTTAGCAAGTGGAAGGAGATGAAATAAAATACTTGATGTTGTTGCAGGAATGGTCACCTGATATGGCTGAAGAAGCATATCAGAGACTGGACATAGAAAGCTCTGAAGCCAATAAGATTAATATATCTTCTGAGCTAAATGTAGTTCAACAAAAAGACAAGTACAGTGATGTTTTTGTGAGAACACCAGGCAGAACCAGTCTTCTTGTGATGTCATTGATATAGGTGACATCAAACCTATTAGTTAGCAACCCTGTAGGACACAACCTGAAAAATACAAACAAATTATAAAGCAAAAAGTAATGCAGATGTTAAAACTTGGTGTAATTGAACCTTCAGCAAGAAGTTGTGTTCACCAGTAGTACTTGTACCAAAAAAAGGATGGTTCTATTTGTTTTTGTGTTTATTTCAGGAAAATAAATCTCATATCTAAATTTTACTCATACCCAATGCCATGCATTGATGAGTTAATCAACCAGCTGGGTGGAGCTAAATTTATCTTAGCATCCTAATTTGATTATAGATGTATAGTACAAACTGATGCATCTGAGAAAGGTTTAGGTGCTGTACTGGGTCAAGAAATTGATGGAGCGTAGCACCTTGTGCTCTACATAAGCCAGGAACTATTCCCTAGATAAACTAGGTATAGTGTAATTGAAAAAGAATTTCAACAATAAAAAAGGTATAAAAAAGCTTTCCATGCACACACTTTTGTATTCATATTTAATAAACACAGCTTTCAGTATACAATTGTTTAGCACCACTAAAATATACTCGCAACAGCTGAGTCACAAAGCACATCTGAGCTTCAAAGTAGGCCTCAGTTTGTTAACCAAAACTAGTTTCCATTTTTAACACCTACATACATTTACACAAATTATACACATAGCTATTTACACAGATTACTGGCCAGCAAAGTGAATCAACATTAATTAAAAAAAAAATTCATCCCATCACAGATAGCAAATCACAGGAAGGAAGGCCTGTTCATAGATATGGAGCAGAGTGAGAGAAAGCAAACCCAAGTGCCAGTGCACTCTCTTTAGGCTGTGGGATGAAAGGTGAGGCTCTGAAGAACAAAGTGTGCTTTGCGATATATGTACTGATATAATATATATATATTATACTAAAATATAAGGATAATATAAAAATCACTAAGGAGCTCCTTTACTATACAGGTCATGGAACTCAAAGGTTACTTCTAATATCCTCTTATTTTCCAACAAGGTGTACTTTATTTATTAGAGTGAGTCATGTGACAAAAATTACATCACTATTCTGAGTTACTGATGACATCAGCATATTCATTATTTTTCCATTAGACGGATGTAATATAAGAAATTATGGCAGAGCTATAAACAGAGCTACATATGTGAACTCATATGAGGATGGAGAAGACATTGATGAGAACAAAAAAGCCAGGAGAGTATATTTGAATAGTTCTGATTTTATCACCTTTTTATGGCAATGCTCCAAGAAATATCAAATGTTTATTCGTGGATTAACATGTTGATTTTTTTTTTTTAACAGTGTATATTAGAATGAACAGATGGGCACCTGTCTAGCTGTGGAATGTGCTTGTTGCTATAGCAAACTGTGTTTGTTTTTGATGGAGATAGTGAATTAAATATGTGTATTGTGTAGGGAAACTTGGCATTCAGCAGTTTTATTGCACAGTACCAAACCTTTGATTCTAGTAAAGCTAGTTGTCATATTAAATGACATATACATACTGTAGCACCATACATTGTAAGTATGATTGTTTTAAGTCATGTAAAGTAATAATGAAATCATCTTTTTGTAAATGTCTTATTTAAATTTCAAATACATACTCTCATTTAAAGTTATTATAGAACACTTAAATATTTAAAGTCCTGGCCTTAGTATAGCATAATATAATTGCTTAATCACAGTCACGTTTTATTGAGTCACCTAATTTGCCTTTTTTTTTTACTATAGGAGGAAACCTACAAAATCTTGGAAATAAAAGAACTTCATTTAGTGCTTTAGTTGGCTTTGACTACCAAAGGAAAAAACACTAACCAACATACCACCCATTTCAAATCTCTGCCTTTAGAATTGACATATAAGAACAAATAATGTTAAAGGCACCTTTTGTAGGGGTTCCCTTATCTGGGTGTAGGCTGTTTGGAGTATTGGCAAGTGAGGCTTGGCCTTAATGCCAGCTAGGGTAAGATTTGGGGTGAATACCTATTTGATTTTTTAGATACAAATTAAAGACCATCTTGAAGGTAGATTATGGTGGTATTGGGGTAAAAATATATTTGCTGTTCTAGATATTCTTGTAAATAATTGGTACATACCACAAAATGTTCCCATATCTGTAACCTTGTAATGAGCTAAGGGAGAAATGTACCTAATATTGGACCTTCAAATTAGGTTTGAAAAAAATTCACGAAACGCTGCAGCGTCTCATTTTGGATGCAGGAGTCTGTTTTTGGACATCGGCATTGGAGCAACATTCCAGAAGATATATTGTGATACAAGAGCCTATGTACAAGTTATTCAGAACTGAGAAAGCCAGATGGGTGACTAGGGAAACATATTCAATGAAAAAAACACAGCAAGTCCAGTTGATTTGACTTATTTATACAGATATACCATGACCTGGATGAATGAGAATCTTCACAAACATACAGAGCATTGGGGTTAAAGTTGGCCATACATGGGCAAACTTTTATCGTTCTGCGATGAACGATCGTATCGTTAAACGATCGTCTGACAATCGTTTTACCATACGATATGCCATCCACGGAGAATGATTATATGAACAGATATAATCGTATCGTTTGCCAAAAGAAAAGAATGATTATAAATCAACGTACGAT
This sequence comes from Xenopus borealis, assembly GCA_024363595.1. Lineage (NCBI taxonomy): Eukaryota > Metazoa > Chordata > Amphibia > Anura > Pipidae > Xenopus > Xenopus borealis. The sequence goes on along the minus strand of CM044434.1, from coordinate 15,356,228 downwards.
GCGATATAAACTTGTGGCGGAGATTACTTGAGATTAAAGTTGCAAATGCATTTTTAACAATCAGACACAGACTGTATACCCTGCACTTTCACACTTTCAGCAGTGTTTTCACCTCATCAGACAGTAGGAGTGGTGCCAGCATTGTGTCATTGTCTGTAGTATATAGTCAGTTTCTCCTTCCATGCCCCATGCAGACATATGGATTTATAAAAATACTTTCTTTCACATATGAGGTTATAGGATGATATTTCTGCAGTGAGCACCAATTTATTTTCTTTACATAGTTTCATATGGTTAATGAAGCTTTAAGCAAAGAACGTTCTGGTCCTTCTGTATATTTTCGTTGGCTTGTGCTACAATCATGACATGCGCAAAGAACGATCGTTCTACGACAAATGTCTGTATTTCACATTCACTGGCCGATTTTATTCCTGAACGACTAAAATTTTTCAACTCATCCGATCAATTTTGCGAACGATAATGTTGAGACAATCGTTCGTACACCATCAACTATCCGATAGCTTACCAATATTATCAGAACGTTCTGAAATTGGTGATTTGGAAGTAAAAAATCTGCCTGTGTATGGCCACCTTAACCCAGCTATAGTAAAAATATATCTGAAAACATACTGTATAGAACTACAGAAGTAATCTCAGGGGTTCTGAATGTTTGAAAGTCTGCCTTAAAATAAAAAAATAATAATAATAAGCAATACAGGTAATATACATTTCTTGTAGCCTTGTGGAAGTACTGAAGTAAGTAAAAAGTTCAGAGTAGATCAGAGCAAAGCCAAGATCCAAGTCAGTACAGCATATGCTTGGTCATTCCATGCTACCATCTACTGGCCAAACTCTATAAGACAGAGGAAATATTTAAAGAAGAAAACCATCACTATGAGAAGATTCTTTGGTATATGAAAAGTTATAATTAATGATATTAATCATCAGTGAGAGCTGGTTCAGGAAAGAAAGCTTATGTATTCTACATGCATTTTACAATTCATTTTTACAATTATTTATACTTCGCCTGCAGATTTTATAGATTACTCTTTAAAAACTAAAGTGCAATCTTACAGATAACCCAAGGTTAGGGATTGTTCAATAATTAGACACAAAACAGTAGCACACTGTATTCTTCATCCATGGACCATGTTAGTAACCTCTTATCTATACTACTGAGGTTGAGGTGTAATGACTTTATATTTGACAACCTGCCATGTTACATGAGAGGTAGGTTGCCTACTTGCACCTCAGTGTGATACAAGGTAAAATCAAGGAATTTGTAAATGAGTTTAAAAAACAGGAGTGGCGGAAGTGCTATAAACTGACATAAAATCAAATAATTAGACTGGGGCCTTATCTGATGGATCATAAGTCATGGTAAACACCATGATTTGCAGTTCAGAATCTGACAAAAAAGGTAAAAAGATAGAAGATAAAGTCCAAGAAGCAAACAAAATCCCACAGAAGATTGCATAAAGAATGCTTTCCAAAAGCTTAAAAAACAACTTGAAAAAAAAACCTAGCAAGGTAAAATGACAGATTCATATATTCCTGTGATTTTCCCATGGAAAAATGTGCATAGCAACATATAGTATCTGCTGAGGTGCACTGGAAATAACTAGTGCATACCAGACATCTGTATACACATAAAACCTAATGATACTCAGAAATGCAACAGTATGTTAGAGCAAGTCCAATTACTTGTGCAATCACAAGCCCTGACAATATTAAAAATCTGTTATCAAGAAACCTGTTATCCAGAAAGCTCAAAATTAAGGCCATCTCCCACAGACTCCATTATCATCAAATATTCCAGCAATAACTCAGCATTCACAGTACTCACGGGAGTGAAAAATCAATGTTTCTGTCACATATTCAGACATTTATAAAGATAAAGGTCTGACATTGTTTAAGCAAGGCCTGTTAGTGTTGAGTTGTTGCAGTGGATGTGATTGCTGAACAATTAGCATAATTTATAATATCTGTGTTGTACTACTTAATAATGGGATCCTGCGTTTTGCAACAGCAACCTATTTATTAAAATACATGGCTCTCTGACCGTAGAGCCCAGTCTCCTCTGCCTTTGGATCTGGCCCCACCTATGTGCTTCTTTTTCTATGACAAACTTTATTAACTGCAACAATTATCAACACATCCTTCAATTTTATTTTTAACATTTTAACATCAATGTTGCCAATAACAACAAACCATTAATAGTTGTAACATAGTACATGTGATTTGCTATAAAAACAATTGACCATGTAACTTTAACACTGTTCAACTGGTCTTGATGGTTTTTTGAAAATATGGCTATAACTTGTTTGCACACCTTGAGTAAGTGTTTGCACCTGGTTATTGTTATATCTTGTGTATTGACTGTGACATGATCTGAGTTTCTTGTTCCTTGTATCACTCTGATGTGTCCATCTGGTTGTCCTCACTGTTATCTACTGACAGTGGCATCTTTTCCTTGATTGTCCTCTGGCCAGCAAGCATCCACTGGTAGATGCTGCTCCATGTGATTACAATGCTGACCATCACAATGAGTCACACTTGGCATTTTCGGGATTTTATATAAATGCCTATTTTGCCTTAAAATATTTCCATCACTTTTAAACGAAGAACGAGGTGAGAATACGTGCAGCACTAGCGCTTTTTGATACCAGGTAGATCCATTTCAAATTCTGAACTTATCTCCAGTGTGTAAATGTTCAAGTGATTTTGTCTCCCGTTTTTTAACATTTTGTTTCTGTTGTCTGTACTGTTTATGTAGGGTCTTATCATTGTGGTAACACCTAAGCTCCAATGCAGGTAATTTTGTCTGTATTTGTCTTGCAATGAAAAACTCTGCTGGAGATTTTCCTCCACCCAGAGCTGTTGCTCTGTAGTTTAAGAGTGCCACTTCTGGGTCCTGACCTGAATGACCAGCTTTTTTCAACAACTGTTTTATCATTATGACACCACACTCTGCGAATCCATTACTCTGTGGGAATATTGCGCTTGAAGTGATGTGCTCAAATCCAAACTATTCTGTCTTATTATTATTCCTATAAACTGAAAACCATTATCTGTTCTTACTTCCCTTGGTATTCCATATCTGCAGAAATGCATTTTAAGTATTTTGCATACCTCAAATGATGTGCTGTTTTTTAAATGAATTCATTTTAATTAATTTTCAAACTTCTGGATAATTGGAGTATGCGTCTAATATTGCCAAATGCTCCTTTCCAGTCAACATGAATATGTCAACTCCAATTATATCCCAGGGACCACATGGCATTTCTCTCTGTATTAGGGGCTCCCTTGGAAGTGCTGGAGCAAATGTTTGGCAAGTTGTCCAGCTTTATTTGAGCATTATACTCATTTATAGAGGGCCAAAATAAGGATTCTTTTGCCTGTCTTTTGCATTTTTGTATTCCAAGATGCCCTTCATGTATTATGGTTAGCATGTCCTTTCGAAGAGATGAAGGTACAACAATTTGAGATCATTTGAGCAATACTCCACCCCATGTAGTAAGTTCATCACAATATTGACGATATTTTTTTTAATGTAATGCAGTTATCACTTCTTGTAGACGATCATCAGAGACAGTGCTTATTTTAAATGTCTTCCACATTTCTTCTGATACTGCTTTCTTATCCATAACACTATTAATATGTATTTCCACCCTTGATTCCTTTTCACTGTCTGATGCAGCAGTGTCCTCATTCCATGTCCTTGATATTGCATCTGCAACTAGAAGGAACCTGCCTGGTGTATAGTCTACTTTGTAGTCATATTTCTGTGATTTCAATAACAAATTTTGACTCTGTGTAGGAGCTTTTCAAAGTACATTATTTCTGTGTGATGGTAAGCAGTGGCTAGTGATCTGTTTCAGCTATAGATTTTGTCCCATACACAAGGTTGTTGAATGCTTCACATTCAAAAGCAATACCAAGAGTCTCTTTTTCTATTTGTGCATATTTGAAGTCTGTGTGTGAATGAACATGATGCAACAGGCTATTGTTGTAGTAGAATTGAACCTTTTCATCTTTTGATGGATCTGTTGATATTTTTAAGGCTGATGTATCTCAACATATTGCAGAGTCTGTGCACAAGAACCAATGTCATTTAGTGATTTGAACTCATTTTCCCACTTCTCCATCCTTTTCTACTCAGCATGCTTTAGCAACAAGCTCCTCATATGGGAAGTCATGTTTGCCAGATTGGGAATGTGCTTGCCAATTTAGTTTTACATACCCATGAATCTCTGCAGTTCTTTTTCATTACTGGGACTGGCCATTCTTTTAATT
>CM044434.1:15328507-15348951 GCA_024363595.1 Xenopus borealis | reverse complement strand
ATCAGCACATTATATATCTTAATGTATCATTACACAGATTAGTTTGTTATTTAAATGTATAACAATTATAAAATCTGTACTATACCCAAAAACTAAAAAAATATAAAAATCTACAACAAAAGAACAGAATTTTTCCAAGTTGCTAAAAGTAAGTTCCAAACTTTCAACCGTAATAACTTTGAAAAGTTATGTAAACAAATGTGCAATTTTGTGTAATTCCTGTTTCCTTTTTTTTTCTTTAAATTGATGCTGTTCTGTCATTTTGTGCAACTGCCTGAAATGCAATATTACACCTGCTGGGTTCATATAAAGAAAGTGGGGAACAAAACTGATTCTATCAATTTGTTCTGAAAGGAAAATCAACATAGCAAGCCTGGTTCACTGTCCATTGAGCCAATTTGTCACAACGTGATATTATTTTCAGTTTTTCTATATTTTTCTTACTGTTTAATAGGATAACTATCAAGAGTTGTTAAAGTTATACACATCTGAAAATAAATGACAGATGCAATGTTTCTTTTAAATGATGATTTCTAGCTTTGAAGAAGTTCTTATATATTAAACAATGACTTTGGGTTGACATTGGACAGTTCTGCATTTTGAGTCTGTATTCCATATGTATTAGGTGATAATGTACGTGTATTTTTGGACTGATTAAATGAGTTAGAGAATATTGAATCTGTGGGCCAAAAATCCTATGTTTCAATTAAGTGTTACCTTTATACAGTAAATTTAAATGTAATAAACACAAAGGGCTAATTACGGTTTCCTAGAAATCCAGTGACACAAATGTGGCCATTGCATAGAAATGAATGCACTTGCATTGAGGTGCAATTGTACTGAAGATTTTCAGTGGCATTGGCATGATTTCCAAAAACAATAATATGTAATGCACAGTAGATTGATAAATAACAATTACTCAAAAATGAAATGCGGTCCAAGCCCTCATCAATGGCAGCAAAGCATCATACATACCTAAAGAGAGGTAGGCACTCAAAGATTTTTGTTTTTAATATACTTTTTTGTGAACTATGTGATTTTGTTATTTACACATCACAATTGCATTATACATTTTAAGCTCCAAGAGCATTTGGTCATAGGTCATGGCATAATTTCACATGTTTGCTCTAGTTTATTGATGCAACTGTGCTGCATGTGTCTCGTTAAGAGGTGACAGAAAATTGTGGGTTCTCCTGCATCAATAGGCGCAACAGCATAAGATTTGGAAACAGCAGGCAGGAGGAAGGCAATGGAAAGAGCACCTTTTAGGATTTTTATAGGCATGCAACTGCAGCAGCAGTCATAAAAAAATGACATCTCTAAAGATATTGGTGATATGAGCCATAATAGCCATAGCTTAATTTTTGTTTGCATTTTGCGTCTGTTTTATATTTTTATCTATCCCAGATAACAAGTTCTCTTGATTGATTTATTCTGATCAATAGAAAGGTAATGGAGTGATTTTTTATCCCATATATATATATATATACAGTTCAAGCTGTGGTGCACTCCAATTCTGCAGAGTTTAACTGCCTGGGTGCTGTCATATATTGTGTAAATATTCATATTCCAAGGAATGACACACTCCAGGACTTCATAGTGAGATGAAAAAGTGAAGTTTATTTGTCAACGTTTTGGTCCAGTCTGGTAAATTAAAGATGTCCATGTATAGTATGATAAAACAGGCTCAACTAATGCATAGCATTTGCACTAAAAAGATGGTTAAAGCTCAAGCTTGAACTGGCACTCAAGGGCACCAGGGGGATATAGGGGCAGATTCACTAAGATCTGAAAATTCGCCAGCATAGGCTTCGCTAGCGTTCGCCGCACTTCGCCATGCAAATTTTTGCCAGCGCTATGCAAATCCACTAAAGTGCGAATTTACGCTCAGGTCGGCGAATGGTAGCGTAGTTGCGCTAGTTTTACTTCGCCAGGCAGAGCACTGTTACGCTAGCAAACCTAATTTGCATATGGCGGAAACTTTAATTTATAATAGAAGTAAATGTTACAGCCATTACATTCCACTATACAAGCCCAGGAAACCTTTAATAAATTATATAAAGTTGTCCTATTGCCCTACATGTGCCCCCTGTATAGTTGTATTGCCATATGTTAGGAAATGTAGGGGGGAAGAAGGGTAACCCCCCAAAAATATTATCAATCTTTTTCAGACTATCACCCTCCTATGCTAAAATACGCCAGCGTTTTTTTGGGACTTTGATATAATCATGCTGGAAGAAAGCTGCCTCCATACACAAATATTTAAAATGGTTGACTATAAATGACTATGAATTATGTGCCAAAAATTTAATTTCTTAATGATTTTTCTCTTTCATTATATACACACTATGCACTGTACAAACAACAAAAACAAATCTTTATTTCATTATGTCCATATAATCAGCCAGGTTTTGAGCTTTTCACCTTTTGTTGTAACTATGGTGCATTGTAAGTTACCATATAAAATAAGAAAACACTTTTTCAATATAGATATCAAAGCTAGGGTACTTGGTCACTTTATTATTTTCAGCTTAATAAATTAACTTTCTTTTGTAGTAGGATATACTCGTCCTTCAGAGCGCATCATTTAATTGTGCTGGATTTCAAGGACCAAGAATAAGGGTCAGTTACTGGGAAAATGCATTTACTATTGTGTATGAAAAAACTCAGTTTGCTTACGCTTTACTTTTTTAAAGTAGGTAGATAAAAAGAAACTAGGTTAGAGCCAATTGTTTTCACAGAGCCAGCAGTTTTATATATAAAAAAAAACATTAGCTGTTTCCTAAGTTTTACAGGTTTTTTTGTTAATTCCTCTGGTTTTAAGGATTACTTTCTTTTTTTCACAGAAGCAAATTTAAATATGCTATACTATTCTGGACAGATTTAATTCTACAACTAGAAAACATATTTTGAATTTTAGATATGTCTCTTTTAGATATCTCTCTTGCTTTTCTTCTGGTTTATTATGCAGTAAGAGCATGGGTTACGCTGGCCCAGACCCACTCCCCAATCGGCTGGCCCCATAAAAAACAAAAAATGTGAGCCAGAACTGGCGTCCATACATTCCCCCCTGCCGCAAGGCCCCCAAAAGTTTGGTCCAGTCTGACCTTGTATAGAATAGTTCAACAGAACAACAAGGGGTTTTACTATCGGTCGAATAAAAAAAAACCTCGATTTCAACCATGTGAATAGATGGGGAATAAAAATCCTTCTGAAATACTGAAAAATTATCAGGGTCCTAAAGTAAATTCACGTAACAATGGAAAAGGCTTAGGTGCCTAATTTTTAGATGAGATTTTTTTAGATTTATAATGCTCCTAAGATGCTAAACATCCAAAAAGAAGAAAAAGTAGAAGTCAATGGTAGATGGTCCAGTTAACAATTGGAACGTTTTTTATCTTCATTATTCTTCTGGATGTTTGCTATGGTTTTCATTCGAAAACCTGATATATTTGAGTTTTTCAGGTAACAACTTGATAAATTAGAGCTTATAGAGTGACAATTTGAAACAGTTGAATTGGCATTCAAATGTATCACAACTTTTTCTCTCACCGATTTAAGCAAAAATTATTATTGGTAAATAAAAGCATTTTGGGTTTGGTTAATTCTTTTTAAAAAAAATAAAGTGATAAATGTCGAGTTTTAGTAAATAATCTCTTCATCATAGCCCTGGGGCTTACTTATAGCCCAAACCTGAATTCCGTCAATTTAATAATAATTATTCTCAATAAACTGGTGCAACAAAAAGTTGCAATAAAATCGAGTTTCAATTTGAATTGCGAGACTTTTTCAAACTGTTGCTTTGAAAACTGAAATTTATCTAGTTTCCCAAAGAACTGGAATTTATTGGATTATCAAATGAAAACCAGAGCAAACAGCCTGAAACTATTCAGAATCTTGAAGGTAAAGGGACCATCTGCCATTGACTTCTACATGATTTCGACAGGTTTTAGCTGAATAATAAATCTCATAAAGCCAAGTTTTTTGCCTTTAAAAATTGAACAGAAATTTTTTATAATATATATACTGTATGTATATATATATATATATATAAATTGTTCTAGCCTATTACTAAGTGCCCCTGTGGCACAAAATGCGTAAGGCCTTTTCTGTGATGTTTTTGCTTTAAATAAAAAGACTTTTTTTTACTACACCTTATTTTTTGGAGTGTGATCCAGTTTGCCTGTCAAGTGTTTTTTTTACAGAGGCTACAGCTTTTTGCACCAGAAATTTACACAGTTGCCTATACACATTTAATAATTTGACCACGGTTGTTAAAAAATGGTTCTTCATGATGAGAGCAATAATGTCACAGCAGATATATTCATCCACATTCTCTTTATAGCTTGTCACCCTATTATAACTGAAGTACATATTGCCACTTATAGCTAATAAACATTCTGTCCACACAAAGGTTTTTTTCAACTCCCAATACTCTAATACTAAGCTATAATTCTCAGAACCTACACATTTTTTCATTGTTCTTTAGAAATACAGCAGTATCTAAGATGTGCAGTTTGAAAAAGATTGTTGTGTTGATCTCTCGGGAGCTCGGAGACTGACAAGAGACAGAAGGAGAGGTGTGTGGGAATGAATCTTGCAAAGTGGTGGGTGGGACATTTGAACAGAGGAGTTTTTTTTTTCCGTTTATTTGTTTAGATGCAAGCTGCTTGGAAAGCAAAACACTCTCGTAAATAAATAAAGTATGACTTCGCACTTAGCTAATATTTATTTTTACTTTCTACTAATCAGAAAGTTAGGGTTGACTGTTTTTCTTAAATTAGTGCTGAATTTGGGACACCTAACAAAAACTGGTTTGAATGCAGCATATGACACTGAGCAAAGAATATGCAGTGGAAAAGTGTTATCTCAAATTAGAATATGTACAGATGGAGCATACGTTATTGTAACCTCTGATGCTCACATTGTCATACCTTTTGTCCTTTAAAATGTCCTTAAGCAGCTAATGAAAGGGATTCAGATAATACAGGAGCTCAATACAAAATCATATTCCAGGATACACTGTATAAAACATGATAAATATATAAGTATGTAATATGTAGGTTCTTAATGATACCAGCTTAGATTTGGTCCAATTGGTCTCAATTTCCAGTAGGACAAATGTTAAATACAACTCTTCTCTCAGTTGGGACCTTGCTTTACTGAAGGGTAAATGGAACCCTTCTTTGGGCAGATGTTACACAATTTCTTGTTGGGTGCTGATTCAGATGGTACAAGATCACAAATCTTAAAGGAAAACTGTAATGAACTATAAACCATACCATTTTTCTCTATGATACATAACATGAACTAATACAATCAAACCTATACCCAGCTGCAGCAAATTTGTGTTATAAACACACTTATTTATCACTCATTTCTAACAGCTCTCCAGAGCAAGCATTTTCAGAATCTGAAAGTAGGAGTTTGCATTCAGTTCAGCAATATTCACTTAGGCCCTCCATGTTCCCCGAGTCATATTTCCCCTCCCTCAGCCTCTAGTTGCATCATATATGTGTGCAACACTTCTCTGCAGATAGGAGAGCATTATTGAAGAGCTGCTTTGTGCCTTTGGTTTGGTTGACAAACAATAGAATAGAACTTTTCTAACTAAAAGGAACTGTAGAGGATCATTTCAGCAGTGCTGCTCCTTGTCGGTGGGGACATGTATTGTTCACTCCTATAATCTCCCCCAGTATTGTTCATGTCTATAATCTCCCCCCAGCATTGTTCATGTCTATAATCTCCCCCCAGCATTGTTCATGTCTATAATCTCCTCCCAGCATTGTTCATGTCTATAATCTCCCCCCAGCATTGTTCATGTCTATAATCTCCCCCCAGCATTGTTCATGTCTATAATCTCCTACACAACCTGTGCGCTATATTTTATTCCGTATGTCTGAGATTCTAGATATGTTTATAACACGTTATTTCACATTGGCACAGCTCCTCTCTGATGCCCATTAAAGGAATTGTTCAGTATAAAAGTAAAAACTGGGTAAATAGATAGGCTGTGCAAAATAAATAATGTTTTTAATATAGTTAGTTAGGTAAAAATATAATGTAAAAAGGCTGGAGTGCCTGTAAATCTAACAGAACAGAACACTATTTCTTGCTTTTCAGCTCTCTTTTATTTACACTGACCGGTTACCCTGGTTACCAGGCAGTAACCAATCAGTGAATTGAGGGAGGGCCACATTGGTCATAACTGGTCATAACTAGTTAATTATCCAAAAATGTAATGTACAAAGGCTGGAGTGACTGGATGTCTAACATAACAGAATACAACACAACATTCTGCTTTTCAGCTCCCTAAATCTGAGTTAGTCAGCGACTTGAAAGGGGGCCACATGGGACAAAACTTTTCAGTGAGTTTGCAATTGATCCTCAGCATTCAGCTCAGATTTAAAAGCAACAGTTATGACCAATGTGGCCCTCCCTCAATTCACTGATTGGTTACTGCCTGGTAACCAGGGTAACCAGTCAGTGTAAATAAAAGAGAGCTGAAAAGTTTTTTACCTAACTAACTATATTAGAAACATTTTTTATTTTGCACAGCCTATCTATTTACCCAGTTTTTATTTTTACCCTGAACTGATCCTTTAAAAGAAGCATCCTTGCCCTGCTTTATGGCTGAGACTATAGCTATGTTTATAGCATTCTTTCGCATTGGCATATTTCTGCTCTGATCCCCATTATAAGCAACTGTGAGGGGAGGGTTAAACAAGCTAATGAAATTAATGTCACATTTAAACTACAATCCCAATGATTTATTGCAAATGGCAGGCTTCTGATAGAGGGCGTCTTTATGACATCAACTTTGGTGGTGGTGGTGGGGGGGGGGTCAGTGTGATTGGCTCCTCCAGGGGCATGCAGATTTGAAGTCGTGCCATGGGGCAGACTTTTTCAGGAAGGAGGAACACACTGGGAGCTGATTTTGATGACACCTTGTCCCAGACTATGCTGCTTTTGCATTTGGCTGCATGGAATTAGCAGAAGCTTAGTTGAGGATGCAGACGTGATATAAGGCTAACGTTTCATTATAAAATAGGTTTAACTCTGAAAAAACACTGTATTCTTTTTTATTGTTAACCTCACTGTATAATACCTAAAAGATAGAGAACACTATTTCCTTTAAAATACTTTCTCACATTAGTCTTTAATCACACAATCATCTCAGTTGTAGTGTTCCCAACACCCCATGGGTAATTCTCACAGTGGTGGATTACTCCACTTGGGTTCCTGTTCTGGTAGCATTAAGTCTGCAGGGAACTAACCCGCGTTGGAGCCCCTTGCTACTTTACTAACTACTCTGATCCTGTCTCTCACACCTAAAGTGGGCTATTACAAATCTTTTCTGGCACTTCACCTACTGGAACCTACCTCTGTTCCAGGACTTTCAGCACGTCATATCCTCCAGCAAATGGGGACCAAAAGAGACAGAGCACATGTTGACTGCTTTTTTTTTTTTTTTTATAAAACAAGGAATCCCAACACCCTATGGTCAAACATTGAACTGCCAGGGGACATACCCCCCCTCCCAACTGTAATATATGGGATCTGTTATCCAGAAACCTATTATCACGAGAGCTCCAAATTCCAGGAAGGCCATCTCTCATAAACTCCATTTTGAGCAAATAATTCAATTCAATAAGACTGGTTAATTAATTAAATAATGTACCCTCCACCCATATATTGGCTATGGCACACATGTTTTTATCACAGCATTTTGTGGTGGAAATCCAAATACAGCTACATTTCAAGAAACCTGTATTGCTTCCCATTCAAGTGACTTAAATGTCAAGTGTGCCATGGCCTAACAGACTACTTTATGAATTGGCAAATTCTCAATACTCAATAAGATTTGAGGGAAGTCATGCCAAAACACATAACTCTCTCCTTATATTAAATGGGGACTGCAAAGAGCTTGTTATGTATTATAAAAAGTGGCAATTTTTCATTTTGTGACTTACTAACATTTGCAGTAAAACAAGCATATTTCTTTATAATTTAAATATAGTACTACTCATTTTATATATTTCAAAGCAGCTAGAAATTCCACTTAAGGCAAAGCTCAAGAATTTAAAGCAAACATTTAATAAACACTTGTGCCTTGCCACCAGGAAGTAATTAGGGCCCTTAATTCATTAAAAGAGAAATAAAGTGTTTTACACAACATGGGGCCTGAATACATAGAGCCTGAAATGGAAAGCTTATTTCTAGATTTGGGCTTTGTGCATGGGCAGAGGGAGTTAAAAGGTAGTACTAATTATTTTTTAACCAAAATTTGTAGTTATGCCTTCATTGAAAAATAGGTTGAAGCTTCTTTTGGACATGCTTTGTGAAAACAGTGCAATTGTTTCATAAATCCATCTTTCTCTTTATTTTGGTTATTTTTGCTAAATTAGCCTGCTTCATTTTTATGGCCAAATTGTTGTATCTAAAATAGAGCTTAGGCTTTTGCATTATTATTTTAAAACAAACAAAAACAATACATCAGAACATTTTTCTTGTAGAGGCATTGTGCATCCATGATGATGACATCTCAATGATCTCAGTTTTCAAAATTTGCAGGTCACCTTCTTTCCATTATTTTGAAGGGTAATGTGTTAAATGGCCTTTTGAGTAGACTCTGTCTACCTCTTGCTGAGAAGGAAAAAAAGATTTAGAAAATAAACTGCAGGATAGTGCATACACTGTAGCACTGTACAAAATAAACTTCTACATATATACATTCACCTTATACAAAGTGCAAACTTTGGGCCTCAAGCAACCAATGACTGGGAGTGCACTCTGAATCATCTGATTGAAGGGCAAATTTATAGTTTGCATTATGCATTATTCATGAGGCTACAGTTCCTCCTGCAAATGTGAGTAGAAGGAGAACTACTATTAATAAAAGTGATATATTGTCACTCTTAGATTTTATAAAGGTTACTGACCTTTAATACTGGAGCAGTCATATATTTTTTATATTCATGGCTGTTGAATATTTTATACAGATTTTTATATTGAAATATACAGTATATCTTATTTTAAAGGAAAGGCTAAAACTAAGTTATTATTGTGGCTAATCTATTGCCAATAAACTGCTTTGGTAGCTTTCCTTCTCCTTTAAGAATTTTCTTTGCATATAGTATGTGTAGGCAATTCTGTATAGAGGGTTTTATTTCTCTTCATACAGGTATGGAATCTATTATATGGAATGCTGGAGTTGTTCATATAGGGGGTATTTTTTGTAATTTGGACAACTAAATGATTGTTACTAAACTGGCTGGCCAGACCAGGGAGGACTTTGACGAAGTTGGCCATCTTAAATATACTGTATTGCAATATATGGAAAAACAATCCCTGTTTTGTTTAAATGAGAGACATTTTTTGGTAGCTTAAGGCACAACATTGAGTTAAGAGGACCTCTTGTACTTGTCTTTATGGAAAATAGATCCCACATCTACTGCATCTTTGTATATGTATGGAGTTTTGGCAATGTTGTCTCTGTTTAATACAGTCAGAAAAACTGACATGGTAAACCAGAACTTAAAAAGAGACAAGTCTAATAAATTACATATCTAATCAGGTTAAGGCATGGCCTTTGTACATCAAAGGCACAACCAAAATGAAAAAGATCCTAAATTTATGTTTTTTTGTTGTTTTTTAATCTCAGCAATTAACATTCTGTATAATCTCAGTCAATGTACAAATGTAGGGTAATGTAGAGTAATAAATGCTCATCGCAAAATATGATTGCAACAAGAAACCGCCATGGTGCTTCATATGACAAGGTTTCTTTTATTGGCAATTGCATTGGAATGTTTTTTGTTTTGTTTTTTTTTTATGTTGAAAAACCTGTTGTATTATGGAAAATTTAGATAAATTAAAAATGCCTTATGAGAATGACTCAAAAGCGGATGGCTTTTATTTTTACTTTGTGGATAGGTAGCGAGAGTGAGGCAAATACAAAAACATAAACAGCACCGATAGACTGAGACAACAAGATAAGAAGGTCCTGTATGATGTGTAGAAAACCAATATAACCACACACAGAGATAAAGAGGAAGGTTAAGAAATCAGCTATTATTACCTTTGCTTTAAAAGTAAAATAAAACACTGTTTCAGGTGCTACAGGGTTATGGTTTTTGACACAGCGCATGCTAAGTTTAACTTTACAAATTAGTATGCCAGCTACTGCTTTGAAATGACAACCCAAAGCGATAACACAGAACTTGCAAGTTGAAGTATCCTTACAGCTCTTCGGCACTTCAGGTATGAAAAAGCATTCTGCAGCCAGATCAGACAGCACATCACCTTACAGCACTGGCTATAAACTCATTTATGACCTTGTGGGTGTTTTGCAGAGACACGGAATGCATCATCGGATCCTTTCCTCTCTGGCTTTATGTGTTTAGTGTTCGACCTTCATTGAGGTTGCCTGTTAAGATCAATAGAGCTTCTCATTTAACTGGAGCTGCAGAAACAGTCTTGTCTCCAGAGCACTCTCTGGGTTTCCGTTACAGGGAATTTACCTGTAAGTCCCCAAATTAACTTCAGGCTATGCTAAAGGAAGTAACTGGTGAGGGTGGTTAAAGGCAGAGGTTAAGATTTAAGGCAGATGACGAGGGACATCAGTAAAACACTGTAAACACAAACCAAACAATGCCCTAGGCCTACTGTGCTGTTACTGACTCCGCTTAAAGCAGCTATACCCAATAAATTAATATGACTAAAAATTCCTTTTTCATGTATGTAATTTACTGCACCAGCCTAAAGGTTCAGCTCATTTATAGCAGAAATTATTTTGGCGTTTAAAAATGCCACAGGAGCTCACTATTTTGGATTTTGTTAGGAGTGTCAGTGAGACTGTACATGCTCAGTATGCTCTGGGCAGCTATTGAGAAGATAAGCTTAGGGGTTGTTGTGAATCATAAATCAGAAAATTAGTTTTGCCTGTCATAGAACTGATGCTACAGGCCTGATGATTAAATTCTGATGCTAACTGCACTGGGCTGCAATGCTATGAAAATCTGGTATAATTACTAATCATCCTTGTATTATTACTTTTATATTGCATGTGAACAGTATTTTGTGTGTCATTCCTTAGGCTCAGGTAACTGCCAGCAGCACAAAGTAAGTACTGTGTATCAGTAGAAAGAAAATGGGGAGATACTGGGGGCATCTTCAGAGGCACAGATCTCCATTGCTGAAAAGGGCTATGGTTATTTGGGCTGGTACAGAAGGCCAAAACATTTGCACCATTTCTATACTACTTCTTTGTTAAAATGTAATGCTCTTATAAAAGTCACCAGGAAGTACTGCATTCATTTAAATCTAATATTTGTAAAATATTCACCATTATCAAGCATGCTAAGTATAGTTTAGCCATTGTCCATACATCAGTATTAAACTGTATATTATTGTTTTTTACTGTATCTGTTTTCTACTAAACAGTTAACCTAGTCTTGTCTGCACAGTTAATTACAAAATACCCATTCAGGCAGTCTAAGCAACCAGAACCATGGCATATGAAACACAGATGTTCAATGGTTTAAAATCCGGGATTATGAAAAAGAATTAACCGAAAAATATAATAAAAGTTACTTTCCATGGATTTAAATATGTAATAAGGGAAATCCTCCCTTATAATCTGCTAAAGAAACGATCCTTGTGTCCTCTAATTAAACTTTTAGTCGGATCAGATTTTGACTTCTCATAATATTTGCTTTCATATAATTGAGAAAAAGCTTATTGCAAACAATATTTTTTAGTTGGGATAATTACTGCTTTAACCTCTTTGTGAAAATATACTTGCACAACTCACAGATTTTTGTTCGCATGACAGATGGATTCATAGTATGCAAACACTAGCAAAGTACTGGGGAAATAGATTTCCAATGAAGAACTCTAAGCATATATTGTAATATATGCAGTATCACTAGAATATATATATATATATATATATATACATACACACATATATATATATATATATATGTGTATGTATAGGCGTCTCAATTTTTTTATTGTCTATAGAGGCAGACTAAAAGTCGATAGTGATGGGCAATTTTTTTGCCAGGCATGGATTTCTGGTGAAATATTTTTTTTGTGAAACTGCTTAAAAAATTTGCCACAAAAGAAATTTGCTGAGACAAAAAAGTTGCCACAAGAAAAAACGCCTATTGACTTTAATGCATTTGCAGTGAGAAAAAAACTTCTATTGATTGTAATGTAGTTGAAGTAAGAAAGAAAAACACGCACACAAGAGAAAAACTGCTCCCTACAAATTTTTAAGCAGTTTCACAAATTTTTCATTCAAGCATAACAGGACAGAATCACTCATCACTCGTAGTAGAAAATTAAAAAGTAGTCATCAACACTGTGGTGGAGCCTGTTAGTATTGATTGCCCCACACCTTTGCCCTGAAACCTAAAGGTTATTTACTAAAATTCGATAATTTATCACTATTTTCTTAAAAACACTTCAACCAAACTATCAATAAATTTACTTGAAAAAAAATAAATCTGGTGCAGGAAAAGACTAAAATCTTTAAAAAAAAAGTTGAATCTTTTTTTTTTCATATTTGATGCCCGAAAACTCATATTTTGTGGAGTATTGCCCAAAACTCACTAATTCTCGGATTATTGTACGAAACCCAACTCAGATCATGATATCTTCCAATGGTAAATGGAACATCTGCCATTGACTTCTGCATAACCACTGCCGGTTTTTTATTTGGACTTTTAACAGCCTATGGGTTTAATAAATCTCAAAAAAAAAAATTTTTACTATGAAAAGGGGTTTTCCCCTTTAAAAGTCGATCAGAAAAACAATCTGCTTGCAATAAATACCCCCAAAAGAACAAACAAAAGAACCTACCATCTTACCACAGAGATATTTAATTTTTTTGGCAGATTTATCAAAATGTAAGATTAGAGCTTTGTTCATTCCTATCAAATTTTTAGATTTGAATTTATAAAATAGTGAACTTTTTGGGGCCTTTATGAAACTCACATTTTGCTGGTTGGGTTTTTAAAGCAGAATTTTGAGCTTAATTATGCTCTGAAGTAGGGATGGCTGAATCTGACCTGTTTTGCTTCTCCATAAATTTGCCGCTATGCATTAAAGTTTATGGGCATCAAATTCATTTTGACACGCAATGCCATTGAAGTCTATGAGCGTCATTTCAGCAGCAAAACATGGTGGAAAAAATTGCTCATGCCTACTCTGAAACTGCTTAGTTAAAACCTGTTGAAATCATGTAGCTGTCACTGGCAGATAGTCCTTTTACTGTCAGGATTCTTGAAAGTCTAGGGCTGGTTTTCGTTCATTAATCTGATCAATTTGAGTTGTTGCAGGGACAACTAGATAAAGCCAAGTTTTCAGGGGTCAATTAGAAAAAGTCATACGATTTGAAATGACCCATGATTTCGTCACAACTTTTTCTCACACCAATTTTTAGAGAAGTTTTATTGGTAAATTAAGGGGAATCAGGTCTTGGAGGGTGGTCAATTTTTTTTTATTACAGTGAGATTTAGTACCCCCACTGAAAAAATACTGTACATGGCAATGAATAGAAAGTTAATTATTCTTTTTGTAGTGAGCTCTAATCTCACATTTTCATAAATCTGCCCCTAAGTAACTCCACCATGCTCCAGTTTTGAACCTTGTTTGTCATTTACCTACACATAAGAGCCATGATATTTTACTTTTTTTTTTAACAGAGCTCTGTCCAAGTACCAGAAGTACAGTACCTCTTCTTATACAGTATTATATTGTAGGGCCAAACAGTGGACTCACACAACTGGAATATAATGAACCTATCCTAGGTGAAAAATTTGCAGAAAGTCCTGATCTGATGGTATCTTTACTCTATGAAAATACATAGATTTGTCCCTTCCAAAATTAATCTATGGCCAGGGAATTGTACAAAAGGTGGGCCCTTATTTGGTGAAAATGCAAACACCTGTTTTAATGATTTCTGTGCTAACCATGCCAAGTTTTAACTAGCACAGTGAATTCCAGGGAGTACTGGGCAGTGGTTTGATGAGATGTTAATGGGCACCACAGTTAAATAATATGAGGGCCCCCCAAACTCTCCAGAGGTTGCCCTGTTTTACCAATATACATTATATTACTCATTAATTAGGGCCTCACATGCCCCCTATACCTCCTATCCCCCCCTGCAACTGCATGGTCTTCTTTGTAGTTACACTCCTGGTACTGAATAAAATGTTGGGGGCTTAAATGTGGTCCAAGTTAATGCCTTAATTTCAAAGCCTTACTTTATCTGATGACTTCAGTATCTGCTTAGTATCCAGTATATTCAAATTTGTTCAAGACATATTTTACTATGCATGCATGGGATCCATTATCTGGAAATCCATTATCCATATTTTTAATTTTTACATTTTCTTAGTCTCTGTAATAATAAAACAGTACCTTGTACTTG
Source organism: Xenopus borealis (assembly GCA_024363595.1). Classification (NCBI taxonomy): domain Eukaryota; kingdom Metazoa; phylum Chordata; class Amphibia; order Anura; family Pipidae; genus Xenopus; species Xenopus borealis. The sequence goes on along the minus strand of CM044434.1, from coordinate 15,334,508 downwards.
ATCCCAACTAGGATGATGCTCCTTATTGGAGCCACAACCATCCTATTGGGTTTATTTAATCTTAAAATATTTTTTAATGCACTTAAAGTATTGATATTCAAATTACAGAAACATCACGTATATGAGGGGGTCATTCTTCCACTTTATAGAGCACATGTAAGGCCACATCTAGAATATGCCGTACAGTTTTGGTCTCCCTCACTCAAACAGGACATTATTGTATTAGAGAGGGTACAGAGAAGGGCAACTAAGCTGGTAAAAGGTATGGAAAATCTTAGCTATGAGGAAAGACTGGCCAAATTGGGGATGTTCACACCGGAGAAGAGGCGCTTAAGGGGTGATATGATAACTATGTATAAATATATAAGGGGGTCATATAATAATGCTTTATTCACCAGTAGGTCTTTCCAGCTGACACAAGGTCACCCATTCTGTTTAGAAGAAAAGAGGTTCCACCTAAATATTCGGAAGGGGTTTTTTACAGTGAGAGCTGTGAAGATGTGGAATTCTCTCCATGAATCAGTTGTACAGGCTGATATATTAGATAGCTTTAAGAAGGGGTTGGATGGCTTTTTAGCAGGTGAGGGAATACAGGGTTATGGAAGATAGCTCAATATACAAGTTGATCCAGGGACTAGTCCGATTGCCTTTTTGGAGTCAGGAAGGAATTTTCTCCCCCTCTGAGGCAAATTGGAGAGGCTTAGGATGGGGTTTTTTTGCCTTCCTCTGGATCAATTAGCAGTTAGGCAGTTAAAATAAAAAAAAATAAAAAAAGGTTGAACTTGAAGGACGCAAGTCTTTTTTCAGCCTAACTTACTATGTATGTGAAACCCCAGGTCCTGAGCATTCTGGATAATAGGTGCCATACCTGTTTTAAATTGCTTTACAAAAGTAAACTTCAAAAAATTATCATCATCATATTAATAATAACTTTGAGTCGACCACTGTCAAGTATCTTCAAGTCTACAATCAGAATAAAAAGCATATTATTTTTACTTCCATGCAGATCCATGCTGCCTATTTCTTTTCATATTAGGTAAGCAAACCTCCTGCTCACACCCACTACAGCTGATTATAGTTAGCTATTCTTTGTGTAGAATCTGGCATGTTGACAATATTCTTGAATATAAGTGTAATGCCTGAGCTCTGTCTTAATATTTCTGACGGATCCTGATTCATCAGACACATTCACAGAAGTTGTGGATCTGTGTCTAATTACCTCTGCCATCTGGTTGGCATTTGTTTGTTTGTAATGATCGCTTGATTGGCTTCAAGTGATTAGGTAGCCCTATAATGCTTTCATCAGTTTATGGGTTTGCTTGGACTACAGTGCTGAGTGTACAGGCTTACGTTTAAAAAGAAAAAAAAAGTTATTTTGCTGATTTTTTTCCCCATCTATTTTACTTTGTAAAAAGCACCAAAACTGCTGAAATGTTTTTTGGAGTGAGTGTTTGCCTGCGCTGTATGTGAAAGATGACAGGCCCCAAATATAAATAAGAAAAGAATATTGTGAAGAACCGTGTGAGGGTGTAAAGCTTGTTAATAAGAATGTATCTTACATTCTTCACCATGTTAATAGCCTGATTTCAGAAAAATACCACTTCTCTTTCTCTATCAGTAACAGGGTATCTCTGAATCTCAAAACTGTCACCTAATGTTATCAAAGTGACCTTCGTCAATAGCCACAGCACAGTTGCACCTAAAGAATCAGGTGCACATGTCTAAATTATGCCAACCAGGAAAGTTTCAGAGTTTAGGGGCAAATTTACTATTATTCCCCATAATTAGCTCGACCAAATTCGATATTCGCTTAGCATTCAATCGTCGAATGCTAATCGAATAGTTTTAGGCTACCTTTTATTCGATATTCGGTCATTCGACGATCAAATTAAAATTTTCAGTCGAATAAATCATTCGATCATTCAAATAATTTGTATGATTCGAACGATCGAAGACTTCTATCGTTCGAATCCTATTCGATCAGGACTTAGACTCAGAAGCCTATGGGAGGGTTCCCATAGGCTTCTATTGCAATTTGGTAGATCCAATCTGGCAAAGTAGCCAGTCGAATATTTAAAAATTTTTATTTTATTCGCTGATCGAATGATCAAATGATCGAATATTCATCATTCAAATCTATTCGATCATTTGATCATTCACTATTCGATGATCGAATATGCCTAATTTGCATATTCAACCAATCGAATAGATCCTAGGATCAAATATTCCATCGAATTCGATCGAATTCGATTTTATTCACATGAATAGTGTGAATTAGTGTCCAATTGGTAGCAAAGTGCAAACAGAACTGCATCAAACTTGATGTATTGCCTACAATGGCAATCAATCACAATCAATTGGAAAAAAAGTGGCACTGACCACCCACAATTTTCCCCAGTGCCTTTTATTCCATAAACCCCAGTTTTGTATATATAATAAATGATCTACAGGGTTGTAGGTTTTGGGGTGGGATTGAACTCCAACACAAGTATTTCTGTTTTTTTTTCTTTTTTTGTGTCTATTTCTGTACAACTGCAGTGTATTTTTTGGTTACAGTGATAAAACTGGGTGGACAATATAGCTATTTTTCTGGTGTGAAATTTCAAACTAGGTGGTGGTTATTGGGAAGCCCCAAGTTGAGGTACAAAAAAAGTAATGGAAGATGGATTAGCCGAAGACTCATGTCTAGCAGCTTGTAATGTTTACAAGGACCAGAAACACCAAAAAATGAAAGTCTTTTAAAGTAAAGAAAATATCATGTAGTGTTACCCTGGGTTACCCTGTTCAGAAACACTACTATTGTTCACATAAACAAGCTACTAAGTAGCAATGTTGGAGATTGAAAAACAGCTATATGGCACAGGATAAGTAATGGATAACAGATAACATTATGTTCTACAGAGCTTATCTGCTATTTGCCGTGTAACTTGAGCCTTTTCTCCTTTGAATGGCTGCCCCCATGTCTACACAAAAGCTTATCAATAGTAGTGCTTCTGAAGCAAACACTGCAGTTTTACCAGTGCAGGGTAACACTGCATTATATTTTAATGACATTAAAACAATTTAATTTTTTGATGTTACTGGTCCTTTAAAAATACTACAGTCTGTAAATACTGATATGTTTTATATTTTTATTTGGGGCTTTCAGTATTTTATCTACTTAATAGATCAGGTTGAACATTTTTACATTTCTATTTCCAATTTAATGATGTCTCTGCTACATTTTTAGTCGCTTATTTAAACTGTCAGTCATGAAGAATACCAAAGTTCAAACTAGTTTTATTCCATATCTTGACCTAGCTACAGCGGAAGTCTAAATTATGTCTTATCCGTACTGATGTTTTTTTTTTTTTGGCATGATCAATAAGTTAGACTTAATGCAAGAACAGGAACTCATTAACTAACATTTTGCAGCCACACGGATGTCACTAATAATATATAAATATATATTCAGACAGGGAATGACGACATTCATGCTCCTGGCAACAAGCAAATAAAGGAACTTTGCAGAGAACAATAAGTTATGCCAGTATGGAAACCTTATTAAACTTACCGGCAGCCTACATGTGTTGGTAAGTGAGTGCTTAAGTGGTGTCTGTTTTGTTTGCGTTGCTTATTGAGAATTGATGCTGCCTATCGTTTTAATTTTAAATATTTGGCTATGAATCTGGAATAGGCATTATGCGGGAAGTGAGTTATGATGCGTTGGAAGATATTGTCATTATATACACCAATGAAATAGGTTGCAACCTTAAACATATTTTTTAATAAGCCAGAAGGATGGAGCAAAAGAAGTGGGTGTGGCAGAAAAAGCAAAAGTCCATCAAATTTGACCCCTCCAAATGAGATGCAGCATCCATACGCACACCCCTCCATACCTTCATATAAATGATGTATACCCATATCTATACTAACTATAGAGTTTAGTATCACAATAGCCTTTGATATTATGTCTGTGTAAGAAATAATCCTCTTAGGGGCAGATTTACTAAAGGTCAGGTTTCGAAGTTAAAAAACTTTGAAATTCAACCATCAAATTTTTTTAAAGGCTATTTTTGATCAAAAATTGACCGAATATGTCTGTTTTCAATCGAATAAAAATTGTTGGAATGCATCATTCGATTCCAACAATTCGAACAATTTTCAAAAAAAATCTTTGTTTTTCTAGAAAAAATCACAGGTTCCAGGAGGTCCCCCATAGCCTACAATGGCAATCCAGCAGCTTTAAGGTGGCGAAGTGGCGAATTCAAAGTCTTTTAAAGAGACAGTATGAAAAATATTTCTAATTTTGGGCTATTCGATCAGCCATCACAACATCACCCGGCAGTGCATTCCACAACCTCACTGTCCTGACTGTGAAGAACCACCTACGCTGCTTCAAATGAAAGTCCTTTTCTTCTAGTCTAAAGGGGTGGCCTCTGGTGATCCTCTTTATGGGTTAAAAGGTCCCCTGATATTTGTCTATAATGTCCTCTAATGTATTTGTAAAGTGTAATCATGTCCCCCTGCAAGCGCCTTTTTTCCAGAGAAAACACCATCAAACTTGACAGTCTCCCCTCATAATGTAGTCTTCCATCCCCCTAACCAGTTTAGTTGCACGTCTCTGCACGCTCTGTAGCTAATTTATATCCCTCTTAAGGATTCGGGTCAAAAATTGCACTGTATACTCCAGGTGTGGCCTTACCAGTGACCTACAAAGAGGCATAATTATATTTTCATCCCTTGAGTCAATGCCTTTTTTAATGTAAGAAAGAACTTTATTTGCTTTAGTGGCCACAGAATGACACTGCCCTGAATTAGACAACTTGTTATCTCCAAAAAACCCAAGATCCTTCTCAGTTAAGCAAAGGCACGTTGCACCATGGATTTTCTGATGCGGCCTTTTGGACAAAGGATCAAGGTCAGGATTAGAGGAGCTCCTTATTAAGAAGCTCATAAGAACCTCTCGAAAGAAAATATGCAACTTGATCTTTGTCATGAGGCAGAGAAACAGTACTTTAAGGACAAGGCAACCCCCAAATGCTCATTTACATGCATAATTGCAGTGGGCAACTTTTCCTTGCACAGAGTTGCACCTAAAACCCCCTTTCAATAAAGGTACTTGCATTAAAATCCACTCCTCACACTTACTCATAGTTGCCTTATGTGCCCCCAAGTTCTTCCTGCTTCTACTTCTGCTTTTCCCCACAGCAAATTGCACCTAAAACCACTTTTATTAAAATTACTTGCATTTCATTACATTTGCACTCAGTACCACCAAGTCCTTCCTGCCTTCCAGTTCAAATTGAGGACTGCTGTGCCCACTGAAGATGAGGAACCCTGAAGCTGTCACCACCTCTGGACCATGTGGTAGCTTCAAGATTCCATCAGCACAGTTCAGTTACACCAAAAGAAATGGGGGTACACATCACTCACACTCCAAACACCAGAAATTATGATTAAATGTTGGGTGCAACTTTGCCCAATTTGCACTAAAACATAAGTGTATTTCTGCCCATGAATGCTTTGAATTCAGTAAAAGAGTAAGAGTAGGTTTATATATTGACACATATGGAGGTTGCCATATCTTTTAACCACACTGAACTTGCCACTTAAAGTAGATATGGCTTAGAAGCTACATTGTAAATTAACTACACATACAGTAATGCATGTGTTCCTGACATACAGCAACATGCAGCTGTGATTTTATAGTCTCACCTCAGTCCCCATGTAAATAAGCCTCAGCTGGATACAGGCTCAAGGTGTGCTTTAACTTAACACAATTTTATTGATGTCATTTCTCCCTGTGTTACATACATACAATTCCAGACTAAAGTATATCCTTAGATACCGCAGAGAATTCAGAGAACAGATGCATAAAAATATTATGGTAATAGCTGCATCCTTAACCAGTATACTACTTGCAGCTGTTATATTAAAAGCTCAATGAGGCAGTTCCCTCATTTCTGGTGTTTCTATTTAATTACCAGCGCTTGCTATTAAATGTATCTTTTTGTGTGTG
>CM044434.1:15274893-15328051 GCA_024363595.1 Xenopus borealis | reverse complement strand
GCTGTAACACTTAAAAACATACTGTACTCACAAATGGAGCGAATGTTATTGAACACAGTCTCGATCTGAAATCAGTCTAATGCTCTGCGAATGCTGTCTGCATATTAAGCACAGAGAGAGAGATCAACTTTGTCTTTTTCCCTCTATCGCTAATGCAGGTTCTGATAATAATTATACAAGGTTGTTTTGGGAGCACAAGCTAAACAAAGTTACGTGCTTGTTGGGAAATTTTTTTTTTTTTTAATGTTTGTATATTTGAAAAACTTTCCGATGGATTATATTGTATATGAGAACATTTGTATTCTCCCTTCACTTTGCCATCTACTGTTATAAATGGGACAGTACAGCATCTACTGGGTTTCATAAAGAAATATATATATATATATATATATATATATATATATATATAAAGGTACGGAGAGCTGTTATCCAGAATGCTTGATACCTGGGATCTTTCTGCAATTTGGATCTACATAGCTAAGGTTTATAAGAAAGTCATCATATAAACATTAAATAAACCCTATAGGCTGGTTTTGCTTCCAACAAGGATTAAGAATATCTTAGTTTGGATCAAGTACAAGCTACTGTTTTATTATTTCAGAGAAAAGGAAATCATTTTTTAAATTTTGGATTATTTATTTATAATGAAGTCTATGGGAAACAACCTTCCTGTAATTCTGAGCTTTCTGGATAACAGGTGTCCGGATAACGGATCCCAATCGCTAGGAAGAGTAGCCTCCATTAAAATGAGTATGTGTATGGCCATATCATTCCCACATACTGCCTCTCTCACACATTTTTGGTTTCAATTTACTGATTTAGAACAAAAATGCACCCGTGGTCACAGTTATACTGGAGTGAGTCCATTGTTGGAAAAAAGGGCAAATTATACAAATATTAGCATTAGACTCATTTACTTAAACACCTGCTAAATCTTAAAAGTGTACTTGCCAATAGCAACTAGTCACTGTATTTTAGTTTGGAACACACAAAATGTGAGTGCATTACTTTTATGCATTTTATGTTTTTTGCAGTGGGACTATTATTTCTGGTTACCTGGAAGGCAGTCTTTAACCTTTTAAAGGAACAGTAACACCAAAAAACAAAAGCATTTGAAATTAATTAAAATATATTCTACTGTTGCCATGCATTGTTAAAATGTTATGTGTTTGCTTTGGAAAGACTACTGTTGGTCATATGATTAGGCTGCTTTTTAGTCATGGAGGCTGCCACTTAAAGGAACAGTAAAATCAAAAAAATACGTTAGGTTGATTTAGACCACTAATAAACTGTTTGTATTGTAAAAACTAAATGAGAATTTTTTTGAATAGTATGTTTTAAAAATAATAAATTAAGCGTTCAGTCCAGTTTTGGTCTTGATTAATAAGAGTTCCCTTTAAGTCCATTTTATATATCTAAACAGTTCTGTCATTTCTGTTTTTTTAATGTTCAGAAAACAGTCGACTTGGGCTTTAAAAAAAAAAGCCTGCAGAAAACGTAACCTTGGTTCTTCAGTTTCATTCTCGGTGTGGAATAACATATTTAACACAGATGTATCAAGCACGTTGTTAACATTGTATAAAGGGAGCCAACAAGGAACAGCTTTTTATGAGGTAAGAGCTCTTGCCCAACCACTTCAAAAAGAAAAAAATGTTTGTCAGATACAAAAATACAGTTTACAAGGTCTTTTGAAATAGTTTGTCAATATTACTACGTGCACAGAAAGCAAAAAAAACACCATAACACAACATTCAAACTTCCAGACACTACGTTATATGGAAGTTGAACAACTGGGCTTATTAAGAATGGTACACTGCTGTTTCAAGCAAAAGTGGTAGCATTTTGCATTTGTATTTATAAAAGTAACCATTTAATTTAAAATTTTTAAGTATTTATTTTTAATTTTAACAAATATGTAATTTTTCACATTATGTACAAGTATCAAATGGCGATCAGACAGGTGAGAAGATTTCTGATGGCTAACAATATTTTTTTCTGCATGTATTACCGATCTAACAATATAAATACGGGATTGTCACTAGAATTTGTCGGACATAGATTTTCTACAATTGCTGTCATGGCCAGAACATCATCCGATTGTTCTTTTACTACTTTATTTAATCTGATTGGTTAGTGGCAGGCCAGTAGATTATGTCTTACAATTGTTTGTTGGATACAAAGTTCAAATATGTATGTCTATGGCCAGCTTAACACAGTTATTATTCAGATTCACTTGTTGAAAATGAGGTGAGTGAAGTATGTCAATATTTTTAGACTGTGTATCAGTGGGCAAAATACAGTGTCAAAAATTCTATTTTTAATCTTTTTTCTATTCTGATTTATAAGTAGGCCATTTAGAGACCCATTGTATCTTAATGTGTGGTATTATTCTAGCTCCAATTTATAAGCTTGCTTTAAAATGTTTTTAAAAATGCAACAGTTTTTTTCTCATGAGTTGCAATGCAATCTTGATTTTTCTATTCATGATTTCCTTAGTATGTATAAAAATGTAAAAAGAAGTGACCTCTCTGCTACTCTCAGTAAAAACAGTAGACCTAAGTCTGAGAATAGTGATTGGCAAATAAATTCGGCAGACACAAATTCACAGCAAAAAACCCGCCATGTCAATAAAAAATTGTCACATGTCAGAATTGTTGCCACAAAATTGCCACTCACCAAAATTATTCAGATGCTGATTCACTTTTATGCTTTTGGCCCAAATAGTAAAGCGTATAAAAATTTTCACGTGCATCAAAACTGATGCACATCAAAATTATTTTGACGCCCATTGACTTCAATGCCTTTTGCAAATTATTCGCAAATTTTCTGGCAAAGCAAAACTACACAGATTTGCCCATCACTGAGAAGCATGGTCAACAAGAACCCACTGGCTTTAGTATTACTCGGGGGAATAACAGTTAAGTAGACCAGCAGAATAGCCAGAATAGCCAGTTATGTAAGCAGGTGAAAATTAAACTATCAAGTTTGTATCACATCTAGTTGACACATACACATTCTCTTTATTGTGGAAATTGCATTCCATTGCATTGGATCTGCATAATCAATATACTGTAGGTACATATAGGCACTGTAGGAACCTAGTGAGCACCATTCCATTTATTTTGCACAAAAACTTTTCTTCAAGCTGATTTGACACATTACTGTACTTCACAGACAGGAAAAAATGACAGCTGTTTTGTCTCTTTTCTTAGTGTTAGTACAATGACTATTTGTAACTTACTATTCAGCAGATTTGTGTTCTCAGATAGGAGCAATTGAGAATGTGCTTTCTAATCTTGTATGTAGGTATATTTTCTCAGATGTGTTTCCAAAGCCAATTTGCAGCAAGAGCAAAAAAAAAAAAGAACAAGAGCTGTGTGAGAACTTGTCTCTGATTGCCTCTTACCTATATGTATATCAAGAGGCTCTGAGTTGGATCTATTATTCGTGGTTGGGTCCTTTCATATTATAATCATGCTAATGTGTTGGAATGACAATTGAAATTTTAGAGCAACCTGAATAATCCCCACTGTTCAGGAGATCTAAGACCTTTTGTGGGATAAATAATGGTGATATATTTCCATCTGTCTTTAATACCGTGTGGCTGCCACATGAAGACAGTAAAATAGCATTTGCCTTTCCTAAAGTTAGACTGGTACCCTGAATAATATGTCTCTGTATAAAATACTGGGGATAGTGTATTTCCAAAAGTAAACCAATTACTAAAAGTATTGTTGCAAAACCAACTTCTCTATGCTGCTGTGGGTCTTAAAAGAGCTTTGGACTTCGACTTGTTGGAAAACCAGGGAGTAAGGTGAATATGGAGATATGTTTCAGTTGCAGCAACTAAATAAAAATATGTGTTATAATCCATGTCAGGGGTAATTATATTATGCAGCAAATTTAAACCTGCAATAGTTGATGGCATACTGTATATGCAAACTTTCAGGCCCCTACTTTGAAGGGATTCTTATGGTGTAGTTTTTATTTCTAAATTAGACTTACACTGCAAATAATTAACTCTACCATGTTAACTTTTATTCCTAACCTAACAAATTAATTTTTTTAGTTGTAAGATTGGTGTGTAAGTGCCATCTCTGGTCATTTTACCTGGTCATGTGGTTTCAGAAAGAACCAGGACTTCAGGATTTGTGATGGGTGAATTTATTTGCCTGGTCAAATTTCTGTGTTTCAGAAGCGGTGAAAAATTTTGCCAGCCAAAATTCACCGGCATCAAAATAAAAACATAAAAGTTTGACGCCAGCAATGTTTTTTTTGCGCAGATGACCATTCTGACACTGGTGACAATTTTGATACTGCCGACAATTTACCGAGCACCCATTGACTAAATTGTGGTAAATTATCGCTGGCATCAAAATGGTCACCAACGTCAAACTAGGCGTCAGAAGTCCCATTTCACAAATTGTTTGCCGTTTGTGAATTAGCTAAATATTTGGCAAAGCGAAATGGAAAAAATTTGCCCATCACTCTTCAGGATGGAACTGCTTTCAGGCAGGCTATTGTTTCTCCTTCTTAATGTAATTGAAGGTGTCACAGTGGGATGTGAATTTTTACTATTGAGTAATGTTCTTATATCTACCAGGGAGCTGTTATCTGGTTACCTTCCCATTGCTCTACTTATGGGCTGCTGGGGGAGGGGAGATTGGAGAGGGTGATATCATTCCAACTTGCAATGCAGCAGTAAACTATAAGCAGTGACTGAAGTTTATCAGCACACAAGTTACGTGACTAATTGCACCTGGGAAACTGACAATATGTTTGCTCTTTTAAAAAAAATGGATTTCTGTGCAGAGGTCTGCTGAAGAAGCACTGCTAGCTGATGCATTTTGAAAAAAAAAGGTTTCCATGGCAGAATCCATTTAAGCATTTCTGCCCATTCACCAAATATTCAAGAATGGAGAATAGTGGTCAATGCAATATAATTCTCTATGCAGCCTGCAATGCTCAAGTCAATAAATCATCACCCACACAAGGGCATTTTAAAATTGAAAATTGCAGTAAAAAAAACTGTACTAAACCTTACAAAGAAACCTTAGATACTAGTGAAGTAGAATAGCTAATTATACATTCACCACTTACCAAGTAATAGGTTCATCATATCCCTCTATTGTGATAATACAAAAGAAACATTATATTGGTACTGTTCTTTTCATTCAGTTTAAAAAGTATATCTTCATTAACCTTGCATGAATAACTACAGAACACACACATAAAGAGAGAATACTTTTAACAAATTCTTATATCCTTTGCGCAAACAGCAGCTCAAGGGCTTAATAGTTCAGTACTATGGTGATATGGATTTCTTACTAAGTTATGGAATACATTTCATCAACAGAAGTTGCTTATTATGCATAATTACTTTATGAAAAAGACATTTTACATTAAGGAGGTTATTTATCAAAATCCATATCTTGTCACTATTTTTTGAAAACCACTCCCACCTAATTCATAAGGACTTTTTCCCTCTATTTATCAATACATTTCACAAAAATGTGTTGTGTGGGGAAAAAGACTTGATAAAACTGTGAAAAAATCGAAATCCTATTTTTTTTGGTTAGACGCCCGAAAACTCTGAATTTTTCAGATTATCTCCTTAAAACTGCAAAATCTTGGGATTATTCTACAAAACCCAGAGCAGATAAGGATATTTTCAAAATGTCAATGAGATACAGTATCTGCTGTGTCAGTAAATGAAATGTGAAACTGTGAGATGTGTTCGCGCAAGTGAGTTCACTGTGCTGGGTTGTTGTATGTGATTATAGCATTGACAGTAATTTAAAATCTCAATTTGTAAAACAGCTTTGTGAATATTTTCTCCACCACCAAAGTTGTGTGGTATATCTCAAATGATGAGTGTGCACATAAATATTCACAATTATGATTTTTGCCATATTTAAAAAGCTCTTATGGACATTTGCAGTGCCAAAAAGAATTAGCAATTCTGTTTGCACATTAAATACATCACTCACCCAGATTTATAAATATAACCATGTGCATGGCAAATATATTCACCTTTTTCTGTTTGTCTTAACAAGCACAAAAATTTGTAAAGTTGACATAATACATATCACGTGATGCAATCATAACAACAATATCATTGGACATTGGGTTACAGAACACAGACAGTTACATTCCTGGTACATTTATCCCAAATTTGACTTGGCACCAATATCCCTTATTTGGAGAAATAATGTAAAACATAGTGATCTTTAGCTACAAAAAGTACCTTGTCCCCATTTGTTCTAATCACTTGTGGCTACACCCAAGCGCAGGATAATTATGTCAAAGTTTATAATAGTCAAATAATAGCAATTTGGTTTGTGAAATGCCATAGCTATTATAAAAATTCGGATGCCTCACACAGCTCCCAACTGACATATATGCTAAGGTTACTATATCAGCAGCCTGAAAGTTCCCTTTTCAGACAGAACATACTGCGAATACTATCATACTTATAGATTAGAATAGATAATGTACCACTTATTAAAATGTATAAAGCTATTGGAAGTCAACTTGGAATCCACAGCCTGTGTACGAGCACTAACTTCTGGCCTCATGTTTTTCTATGGTTATGGAACTTCTCATGACTTTTCATATCTTTATAAACTATAGTAGTGGGTACATTTTCCATATTTATACAGTTATGTTGAATACGTTCTTCAGTGGAAAACCTTCTATTAGTAGGTTCCCTGGACAAAAATTTCACAAAAAATATTGCAGTGGGTGGCCTGTATTTCACATCATACTGATATTATTAATAAAGAAGGAAGACAACACAATCAGAACACTGTTTACTGGGATTTAGCAAAGATTGAAGACTTGTTTTTTAATCACGTTAAAATTTCTTTCTCTTTAAATGTAGAAGTTAGAGATTTGTGTGGTACTTCATTTCATGTGAATGCTTTCTTTTAAGCTAACCAGGATAAATTCACACAATTCTAAACACAACTGATTGAATATTGAATTCCAATAATAGCAGCCTAGCTTGACTTCTCTATTTCTATTATTAGACTTTGAAATATCATAGAAATGTTTGCTGCTCATTTATCTCCTTGCAATTTCTAAATATCCTCTTCTACTCAAGCATTTTCAGAAAGTTTAAATATGCAGATAAAAATTAGATCTAAGCACTAGAGAATGAATCTGCTCTTAACAAATCTCTCTAGCTTCCAAGTTTATTTCTTTCAATATCTGCACAGATGTAGAAGAAAATGAACTTTACCTTTTTTATACATTGTTAGAGTCTGCTTTCTCATTATCAGATGTGTATGGATTTTTAAGTAGACAGCTACTTTGTAAGTAGCAGAAAAAAAGCTTAATTTTCAAAATGAAATTTGGAAACCTTCAAAGTCAAGAAAGAAGTCTAGATAAGGACTTAATTTTCTTCAAAACATATATAATAATATGTTATGCTGGAAATTCACAAACACAGACTAATTTTTTAAATAGTCTTTGTGCAATTAGATTACTAAATTGTAGCCTTCCTTGCAGACGTGTAACCTAAACTGCCCATTCCCAGTAGAATAATATATGTTTTAGCCACATGCAAGTGACCCATTCCAAATCTCTATACAGTATCTAGCAGTGAGGATGGGGGGGGGGTGCAGGTTCTTGCCTGGATATCTGCCAATCCACAATTTTTAGGGCAAAAAAAAGTCTCACAAAAAATATTCTAAATTAGTAAAATTGTTCAGTATGAATGATTAATGAAATCCAAAACATGAAACCCATCATCTCTGAATCGACTGACTGTTTCTACTAAATGAATTTACTTTCCCCCCTTTAAAGTGGACCTGTCACCTATAAATGAAATATATATATATAATAAAAGTTCAATAAAAAGTACAATTAAACATAGAACTCAAATTATTTTATGATTAAAGCATCTATACCTGTTATAAAGTTATTTAAATACATCAGTTTTTCAATCAAATATTACCTGACCAGCCTCTATGGCTGACTTTCATCAGAGCTGGACTGGCAATCTGTGGGTTCAGGCAAATGCCTGATGGGCCGCTTACTTTAAATTGTAAATGGGCTGCCCACCTAAAAATTGTTAATTAGCTATGTCTTTAATATGTAAATGATCTTTCCATAATAGCTAGCCTCAGCTAAGCCAATGCCTGCATTTGTTAGTACTCATGCCTGTACTGTCATATGGGAGGAACTTGGAATTCTGACCAACTTCAGTTAGTAATAGTAGAGTTGCTTGCTATAAACCCAATCCCTTCTTCTTATGATAGGTATGTTGGCAACTGGAGGATCTGTGATCAGAACAATCACTTCAGCCTGTATATGGAAAACTGTGATATGTAACTTTAATTGCATGAAACAATTAATTCAATTATGCCACACTTTGGCCCTGTGACACACCTGGTAATTAAAGTCCTCTTATCTGCCAGGGTGCATGGTCTAGCTGGGGGCATACAAAGGAAAATTTTGAATATAATGTAGATATAGGGTCATTAATCCATCAGATAGAATAGTTGTGATAGAAACAAGGGGGAGATATTTGTTGCAAGGGCCAAATCCAGCACATAGGGTGTATAATATTGCTGGGAATTATATGGTACTGTACTCTTAAAATATCTAATTATTAATACGAGTTCTAATTAACCTTGGGGTTGGAAATATATATCATGCTTTGCATGTGTGTAAATACATGGGCTGCTTTGATACATTTTGCCAGGGCTGCTTTTTCCTCCCAGTCTAGCCCTGCTTTCCATTCAGCACATCCTCACATTCCCCTTCCCTCCTAGCGCTCTATAATTGTGTAGGGCACTGTGTGTAGGCATTAAGTCCCCTATTCTGGGGTGATACACAACTTGTCTTAATAACAGTGTACACAAAATGGCTCCGTCCTGCCTGTGTGCTGTGATTTTGGATTTCCAAGACCAAAGGAAACAAAATGTAAATAATAAATGTAGTGTAAATACATTTTATTTTGCTCCACTAACTGAAGAACTGAAATATGACTTATTTAAACATAGTTTAACCTGAATAGTCTCTACAGTAACAAAAACCAAGTGACCCTGAATTTCTACCAGCAAAACAAAAGAGCACAGTTAAGGAGAACTCATCTAGTAACATATAATATATGAATATATTTTTGGGCTTCTCAGTGGACAGCTTATTTGTTTAAATAGCTCACTTCAGAGCCAATAGTAGAATGTGGCTTTATGTTCTCTTCCAAATGTTACCCTGTTCAATGCAAGATATAATAAAAATGGGGCATGTTTCCCCTTTAAGATATAATTATAATTATTCTAATAATTATATTATTAAGGGCTCATTGAGTAGTACCATAAAGCATAGGCCATGTATAGGTATGTTTTGCTCATTGCTAGTGATGGGCCGAGAAATTTGCCAGACATGGATTAGCGGCAAATTTCCACATTTCCATACCCACATTTCCATACCCACAAATACTTTCAAAGAAAATTCAGCTGAGGAAAATTCACTGTGGCAAAAAAAATTGTTGCCCGTCGAATTTGTCTCACTTAGAAATTGTTGCGCATCAAAATTATTCTGACACTAATTTACTTTAATGCATGTGGACAAAATAGTTGTGTGTACAAAAATTGCCAATCATGTCAAACTTTCTGTGCTTCAAAATAATTTTGTCAATTTAATTGGTTTTGCCATTTTTTTCCAATTTTTCACCATTTTGCACATTTTTCTGTGAATCACAACAGGGCAGATTTGTCCATCACTGCTCATTGCATAGTCCTTCTATTATATGGGGATTCTCAGTTCCATCACATCATTATGTTGTTATCCATCGTACCTTGGCTTTAAATAAAAATATAAACCCTACTGTTTGCTGTTACCTTTGCCTGATTGTAAATCTTGCTAGCCAAGTTTATGAATGTGATATTCTTTATTGTAAGCTATTCTTTATTGTAAGCTATTCTGCTAGCATAGACCTGTGCTTTACTGTATATTTGAACTCTGATTCTGCTGGACTCTTTGGATAGCTTACCATTGGACTTTGCTTCCTGATGACTTTGTGGCACTGAAACATATAGAGTAAAATATAAGTGAAAATAACCTGAAAGTGATCACTAGAAACATGGAACAGAACCCAGGATCCCTAAATCACAATTAAAACACTAAAACTGCTAACAATTAATAAATGGAAAAGAAATTGAGTACATAAGTGCTATTCTACTAAATTTATATTTTCAAAATGTGAAAGTGCATAACTGATTTAAATAATGTGCTTCCACTAAAAATCTAATTGGCTCCTTTTAACACCCTTCACTTGAACAAATAACACATGTATTTTAACAAATGTATTTAATTTTTTTAACTCATTCCTGCTTTGTTTTTGAGCTAGTCCCAAATGCTCAGATAAAGCTTGATAAACCATTAGCAAAAGCAGTTGGAGGTGACAAAAAAGTAGATGTTATATACATTGAAATGATAATGTAGATACTTTTCTTTTTTGTATTTTTTTTATATTCTTTTTATTTTTATTGTGTCTTTCTGGAATCAGATATAGTATGATGCCCGATATTTATTTTTAGAAAACTTTTTGCATTCAGGCTCTTGGCTATTTATGTTCCAGCCTCTCATTCAAACCTGGTTGCAGGGGTGAGTGGATGCCTTAATACTAAATCATAAATCCTAAACTGCATATTTGCAGAACAAAATCTTGGATAATTAAAAATAAATCAACAACCTGGTAATTAATTTAAAAGTCAAACAGAGCCCTTTTAGAAAAATATTGTTTATTAAGAAAAGATAGAAAGCAAGGCACATCACAAAATACCAAAACAAGCAGCTCATGACATACAGTGTTGTTTGACAATTCATCATATCTTGCAAGGATATGTACAATTCAAAGGACCAGATTGAATTCAGTGAGAAAAAGCTATCTCCAACTTTTCTCCAAATTCTGTTCAAGTTTTTTCCATACACTTTAATAGAGTTTTCACGTGATAAACCATTTTTGTATTGAATTGCATTTCAAAGTGAATCTAATCCATAAAATTTCACATGATAAACCCCTTTCTCTCTTAACTGAATCTGGCCCAAATTGTGCATTTACATTACGACCATTCAGCCTGTTTTGATTACTCAAAGTAACTTGTCCTTGGGTAAATGAAGTTTATTATGTTATAGGCTATTACTAGGGTGCAACAGTAACCACAGAGCCCAGATTTTATGGTATGATTGCATATATCCTCTGTTGGCATACCTTACTTTCTCTAGATGGTATTTTACTTTAAGTGCTCATTTAAGGTATGGGAGACTGAATTTTTCCAATGAAAGGTAATGAGTCTTTCCACATAAATAGGACAGTGGCCAGAATATATTTAGGTCTAAGAACTCCAGAAGTGATTCCCTGTAGGGTAGCTTGGAAATGTGTTGTCAAGTACAGTTTTCAGCTGTCTGGTCAGAGTATGTAAACAAGATCACAATTCTCAGATTTGCATCTAAGTCACAGTGGGGAGCTGTTCATACTTTATATATTTTACTTACATATCATGGAGTCACATAAGCTCTATGGTGGAGATTTAGTTGCATGAACCTATAGCTATGATTAGGTGAAACCTTTAAGGAAACCATCAGAACACATCACATTACAGTAGCATCCTCTAAGTCCCAGAGGTCAACTTGCCATTTATCCTACCACTTATCAAATAGTAAACACTAACATTTGCCACTGATAAATATGCCTCTAAAAATCTCATAGGGTGGGGGTAGGCTCTAATTTCACACTTAAATCTATACATAGAATACTGTTCTTAAAAAGAGGGAAAATGTGTGCCTTTTAACCAAACCACCATGAATACTACAGAATATCTTGGTTAGTATCAAGGTCATTCAGGGTCTTGTCCCTCTTTGGCATTTCTTAGACACTTCATGCAGATTTATATCTATTGTGATTTCTAGCAGTAGGCTCCTTGTATAGACAGAATCCACCTGGTTACAAACTAAAACCATTTTAGATGGTTGTTTGTACACTATGCGGCATGTTGATAAAGATCTGAGCATGTGATCAAAACATTGATTTTGCACACTGAAAGGATTTCTTTCATTATTTAAGCAAGTCCTGCGAATGCTGTCGATACACATGTTAATCTTTAATAATTGTTAATAATTGTAAATAATTTTTAGTGCTACATATTAACATAAAAAGTCAGGTTGAAAAAAAAAGTTGTCCCTTATATACTGAACCCTTCTGTGTGCTGTTTAAATATAATGTTTAAAATATCAGGCAGCATAAGAATAACAAATAAAGGGTCAGGTTCAGTTCCATGAGAAAAACTAATACAAATTCAGGCTTCCCCATAGACTTCGACTGCATTTTCATTAGATAAACCACAAGATAATTTTATTTTTTCAAAATGAATCCAGCCCAAGATATGAATACATCAAGTATATGCAACATCTCTCTTATCCAAAACATGACAACTGCCTATCTGTGCAGCTGATTCATATAAGCATGGTATTATAAAGGGGAACTATTATGTAAGGTTATTGTAAAATGGAGTGGCACCATACAGATAGCTTTTTTTGCTCTGGATGAGACCTATATTCCTTAGGGAATGAGACCTCTCAATGGTGTGGAGGCAGGGTATTGTGCAACTATAAATGTATGTGATGTACAATAATTGGGCACCAATGGTTCTTGCAACTTAACCACAGAACGTATTTATTAAAGAACCAGATAATCTACATAAGCATTCAATCAGAGATAAGCAGGAACTTGTAACAGCAGTAGATATATATATACTCGCAAGTGCCATTGGTCAGGGTAGACCCCACAGGGTAAGATAGAGAGTACAGCTTGTATGGAGGAACACCCAGCGTTCAGCCTTTTCCCTAACTCTGACAATTAGTTCTTACTTCTGGGTAATTAGTACCTTGAATCCCTATTCCCACTCAACACTGCTCGATGGAGCCTATGCTGCTCAGCTAACAACTTAACTATCTATCACTCCTAGAGTGATCTTTGAAAGTGAGTAACCTATCACTGGCTAGACCTCACCTGTCTAGGATCTACCTCTCCTGTTCAGGTAAGGGGATTAACAAAAAGGACCCTAACTTGTGTGCTCATCTTATATATTGTAACACAGTGCCACCTAGTGGCCACCAAGTGGCTAAACTTGGGATAATTAGGGGTCATGTTTTGACCCTGGAAACGGAGTCTAGCTCTAGTATAACTAAGTGGACCGTAAGAGACCACACTTTAGGGCAATATACTGTAAATGAGACATTTAGCTCCTACAATAATTGCAATAATGAAAAGTTAATATGAGCTTCTGCTTATGGAAAAAATAAAATTTATAAATATAATCAATTACACATTCTATGTGGTTTCTGAACGAATCAAGTTGATCACTATACCCTTCTCAACAATCTCTCTTTATTCTTTCTTCATCCAGGAATAATATTTTGATTGTTAGTTCTATTACAACATATGAGGTGGCTCCCATGGCCTAAAAGATGTATTTGAGCTTACTCTTTCCAAATAAGCAACTCCAACACAAATCATTCATATCATGAGATAGTATATGTGTTAGAGTTGGCTGGTTTGAAAACGTAAGCTCAATATATGTTATAGGCAAATGAAGCACCCACTGATGTATTGAGCTAGATCTTCTGGTTTGACAAAGTCATCAAACAAGTGGACCTGGTTTAGCCACTCACAAGTGGTAGTATTTACAAACCAGATTAGTGAGGGGGTTAGTGAGCAGTTGAGCAAACCCATCAGTGAGCTTCATACACAGGCTAATATGCTGCTGATTTGTTCTGGAGAAACCCATTGTTATGCCATCTTTAGACCTGTAAGCCAAAATCTGATTGCCTCATGAAGAGAAAAAGATTGCTGAGAAAAAATATTGAGGCTTAATACAATTATTTCTGAAACAGTACAAAATGTTTAATTGATATTATTTAGAAGCAGTCTTAAGTCTGTGAGAGGAAAATTGTAAAAAATATTTTTGCAATAATTTCCCTTTAAGTGTTTAAAAAGAAAACATTAGGTGGATTAATTGGTTCCTCTCTGTTTATTCTTACATGTTTCTATAAAACTTCATGTTGATATGAAGGGTTTCTTTAATCTCATTATTCTTTCTTATTTAATAGGCATTGTTATAACAACATTTGTTGTCCATGGTTACAGAAAATTGCATGGCTTGTAAAGGTAAATAATTAATAATAATACACATTGGGAGTTTGATAACTGAATACCATCTTACTGAAGCTGAAATGTCTCATTTACATTAATAATCTAGTTTTAATTTTACACTTTGCGCCACCCACACAGCCCAACACTTAACTGTGTAATTTGAAAAAGTAATGAAACTTTGGTGCCTCAGGAAATATTTTCTCTTTATTTCAAAAGGCCGTTGAACTAATTTTGAAGTGTGAAAAAATGGTTGCACTAACATTTAGGTTATGCTAAAAAATAGGTGATTAAACAAAATGCTGGAATGCAACATTATGAGTTTCACAAAGTATGGTAATATTCCTTGCATAATTCATATTTAATATGAAAGGATGGAATAAAAGTAAGTTAATAGGTAACTAACAATCATTTTGCCAGGTGTGACTGTTGACAGCAGTGCAAATGTAGATTGTTAAAAAGACATGAGCTTAAATCAAGACAGAGGAAGAAGCAAATTACGCAAGTAGCACTTTTTTTCCTGCCTGCCAGACTGTCACCAGGTCACAAGTGCAAGCAGAGAAATTGTCACCCATCTTGATTAGATGTGCTTGTAAGAAAGTAAGATATGTTTGATGGTTAGACTGTAATCAGTCATAAATGAAGATAAAGAGCTGAGTCAATAGGAATTAAGAGTTCATTTATTTTATTCATGCCTAGAAAATATATAGTGCACAAGGAAGGTTAAAGAAGAAGAAAAAGCTCAGTACAGGTATGGAACCTGTTATACAGAATGCTTGTGACCTGGGGTTCTCCAGATAATGGATTCTTCTGTAGCCTGTATCTTCATACCTTAAGTCTATTAGAAAATCATATAAACATTAAATAAACCCAATAAACTGGGTTTGCTTCCAATAAGGATTACATACAAGGATTTGGATCACATACAAGGTTCTGTTTTATTATTACAGAGAAAAAGGTAATCATTTTTAAACATATGGATTATTTGATTATAATGGAGTCTATGGGAGACAGCCTTTCCGTAATATGGAGCATTCTGGATAATGGGATTCTATATAAGGGATCCTATACTGTACATGTACTAGATATTTTAAAATGTGTGCAATATGGACAATATTATATCATATTGTTTTACAAGGAAAAGCCAGAATGGACCTTTACATTCACAACCAATTTGAGAAGGACTTAAAATTTCTTGCCTAAAGCAATGCGTTGTGATTATTTACTCTGAGTCAAGACTTTAACTCACCCGTTATGGCCTCTTAGAATATAAGAAAAAGTACAAGAGATTCTACAGAAAATGCTAAACCCAAGATCCCAGCCTGGATCTTTCAGAGTTAAAGCAAACAACTTCATTTTAATGGATAAACAGCACATAACTTCATAAACACAAAGAAAAGGTTTGAGTTAAATTATTACACTACAGTAACTTGGGACAGTACTGTGGGACAGGTTATTTCCATGACTTTTCACATGATAAACCTTTTTTTCCTCACTGAATTGAATCTGGCACTATGTCTTAACAGTTCAATGAGCATGGACTTAAAGAATGCCAGGATGTCTGAGAATTCTTTCCCCTAGGAGGTTCCAAGTGCAAGTATGCAGCATAGAGGTTCCATAGGCGAGTGTTATATTTTTTTTTAATAATCCCACAATGGCAGTGAGCAAATGGCAGAAAAACTCAAGAAGAAGCGGAAGCCCCCGTCACTCTCAGAGGCTAATTCTATGGTCAGACAATTGCAGTTTTTGGGTAGAGTTGATATAGAGACATCTAGAGAGTGCTGGAAGCATATTGAAATATGAAACTGATATATACAGTAGTTCTCTTACACGCCATGTAAACAATTACATGATATTTTGCTCATGAAACAATAAAAGGTTCTCTACACATTGGAATCAAATGTTATTATTCAAAAAGCTGATAAAGTGGAGGAATCATTGCTATGTAATGGGGGGATTATATGGCTGAAGCTATTAGAAAACTGTAAAACACGTTCCAGTAACTTGAATCGGAGTGAAAATCAACAAGAAAACTGGTGGAGACAGGTAATCCCCGATCAGATCAAAGTTAGAGACCTTTTTCACACTTATTGGGGATCTTCATTGTAGGTCAGGATTTTGGATCACACTTTTGGAGACAATCATGTGAACATTACTGGATAGAACATCAAAAATATATTTGACAACTGGTTGAATGGTTAAGAAACATAACTAATAAATAGACCTGTGTTAAGGTGGGAATAAAATTCTATTACAATGGTGATAATGTTTTGTTCCCCAGATTAGTGCTAATATCAGTGGTGTATTAATGTCATTGCTCAGATTATGCTTATATTACTGGTCTAATAATTAACCTTAAAATCTATATGGACTTTAGCTACTATACCCATGGACTGTATTCACAACCAGTTAATTAAAGAAAGTATTTTTAAATCTATAGTAATTAACTGGTTGCTCAATAGATTAGTGTTAGAAAGAAATGAATGGACTTCAAATGCATGGAGACTGTAAAAGATTGTACTCATGGACTTAAAGGGATCCTGTCATAGGAATCATTAACATTAGTCTCTTAACTGTTAAGATTAGCAATAAAAATAAGCAGGGTGCATCCTGGAGGACAGGGGGGCTCAGACCACAGGGTCAACTTTCTCTATAGTTGTATAAATCCCCCCTTCCCAGCCACTCTCTTACCTACAAGTGAACAAGCTGTGCTAGTTGGCAATGAACAGGGGACACAAAAGGGGTGGGCGGGTTTCAGTATATTGTGAAAAATGTCACAGACATACTACCTCAATTCCAACACTGACTATAAGGATATATTAAAAAAGGGAATGTTTTAAAACATATCCACAATATGTCCAATCTGCCCTGACCATGCTCAGAAACACCTCTTTATCCTAAATCCCAAAAAATGTGTGTATAACACCAATTAGTTTTTTGTTTCTATGAATTAAGCCTTAACAGTGACGCCTCTGATATATGCAAATATAAAATTATTGTTAGGAATGTGTGTAGCAGAAGGTGGGAATCTGTTTCTTTTTTTATTGTTACAAAGAAAGTTGTAGGGTGTTATTAACCATAATTATTATTCATATCATCTAGTTTGCTCTTAAAAATGTCTATTCCGATTTTAAATTAATGCATATCTAAAGTCACAATTGTATTCAGTGAGACATTATGGAAATATTTGTCAAAGATACAGTTTAGTATTTAAGTATATTCAAGGGAGAAAGAAGGGAGCAAACACTCTCGTCAAATACCTAGATTGGTGCTGACACGCTGTAGGAGCCACCGGTCAGGGCTGATTCTTGAGAAGCTTGCAATAGGAATGATCAGCGGAGCACTCAGTCGGTATGCTTGAAGTTAAAATTTCATCTTTTATTGAATCATATTAAAAAATAAAAATCGTGAGTGTGACAATCGTGAGTGTGACAATCGTGAGTGTCACACTCACAATTTTTGTTTTTTAATATGATGTAATAAAAGATGAAATTTTTACTTCAAGCATACCGACTGAGTGCTCCGCTGATCATTCCTATTGCAAGCTTCTCTAGTATTTAAGTATAAACAGCATCATCAGGATAATCTTTATAACTGAAAGGCCAATTCCTCTGCCAATTAACTTCAAAGCGCACATCTTGACCAGAAAATGTACTTGTTCACAATTGACATTACCTATGTTGCATGGGCTTCATGATATATTTTGTATTTAAGTCTGCATTTTCCATAGAGCATTATTGAATATGTCATTAAACTGCTCCTTTAACGGCCACAATATTTTAACATTGGTAAACTCCTAATCGAATCTGTCAAAATAGTCAGAAGTCATTTGTAGAATACAGGTAAATTATGTTACGGTATTACAATTATTGTAACTATTAGAATCAATATTAATGCTACAATCTTTTTATTGTCAGCAGTTACTGTAATGTATTTAAAAAGAGCTATTTAATTATTCATTTTATGTGCCTAAATGATAAACATGTTTTCAATTAATGTATTGCATTAAGGCACGGATGAATGACCATAAGTATTGATAATATGCATACATTTTTTTCTTGATTAATTTTTTATATTTTCTTGCCAAATATGTTTGCAGATTATTCATTTTTCTGTATCTATTTAGGCTTTATATAAAAAGGGTCAAAAGGTCTAAGCACAAACTAGTAACTGTACACCTGGCATGTGATTGTGGAGGCTAGAACTAACATCTTTAGTAACTGCTTTTGAAGCTGTCATTAGCTTGTAGTTGGCATATTCCAATTAGAACACATTTGTTTTTTTAACATCTAAAGCTTACCAATTAGGCACCTGTTTACATATTCAATACAGGCAACACACACTGGTCATAGTATGACTGCCATGCTGCCGTGCCCTAAGTGCTTCACTTACAGTAAATTGTGTTAAGCAGAAATTCTCAAATATATTCCAGACTCTCTAGCCACATGAGCCTAACTGCTATTCCTGAATCTTGATTATACATATAGTAATATTAGTTTGTTGAGTAGTGATGAAGGTAATGAGATGCAATATCATTTAACTCTACAAGGATTGGCTCACTTCAAACAAATGTTCATTCAATTTCAATGCAAATCAGTCTTCAGGTGTCTTAGGTTCAAGCCACTGTTGGATGACCAGCTTTCATTCAGGGCCCCACATAGCTCACACACGTCTTTAGCTACAGGAACACATATGTGTAAAAGTCATGCAGTCACAGTTCCAAAAATATACATTATAACAAATAAGGGTTCAGTTCAAATCTCACCCTAAATTACTTCATACCTAGTCTTTTTAAGTTATCTATTTGAGGATACAGGCATAATTCCCAAATCTCCATCTATCTGACTTTAAGGCTTAGTTTACACCTGACACTGCTTTGTAAACACTGTGGTGCTTCTAAATCAAGCAAATCAAATTTAAGGGTTATTGAATTATCAAGATCATCACCCCTCATTTTTTTCTTGCATCGTTTAATTTATAGAGTGCTGCCAAAATATTTGTTATCTGTATTCACAAGTCATGAAAAAATTAAAGAGTGTCCCATATGAAGTTTGCCATCTATATCCTGGTCATATGGCTCATGTTGTGACCACATAACACAGTCACAAAAAATGCTTTTTGCAATCACTCTTTGCACTTCTGCATGGTTGTTGCTGAGTGCCTGTTTGAAAATTGTGCATCTATTGACAAGGGGACCCTTGTAGCTACTATCCCCCTTGAGCTTCAGTCACAAATATTGGCACTACAAACTTGTATCTACTGTATACAATCATTCAACACCAAATACTGAAAATAATTCCATCAAGGGCTTATTTTCAGCACAACAATGTCCGGATCACTGCAAAACTGCACTCATTTTAACGCATTGTGCCCCCCAAAGTCCACAATGATGCTGGCATTATGGGAAAAAAGCAGGGGATTGCAAGGACCAGACAATAATTTCAGTAGTAAATTAATTTAAAACTACTTTGAAATCATTGAATATGTTATGCAGCTTAAAACTGTCGAATTGCCATTTTAGCCTATGGGAGTCCTCAGAGAACTTGTCCTGAGATTTTTTCTAAGTTCTGAGAATTCAAAGGATTTTGGTGCAAATCGTAATATGACCGACCCACAAACTCAAATTAAATTCAAATCGAGTTTTTTCCCTGAAAAAAAAATCCATAGGCTAAAACAGCAATTCACCAGGTTTAAGGTGGCAAATAGTCGAATCTGAGTTCTTAAAAGGCCAGTGTATGATTAAGGGTCTGATTTACTAAGGGTCAAATTTAAATTCAAATACAATTCTAATTTCAAAAATTCAAATTTTTAATTAATTTTGAAGTACTTCGACTATAGAATAGCCCAAGATTTGTTTTGAATTGAAAAAAATTGAATATTCAAATTTTTGAATCTTGAAGTACTGGCCCTTTAAAAATCCTTCAAATTTGACTATTCGGCAGCCTATGGGGGACCTCACAGAACTTGAGATTTTTTCTAAGTTCTGAGAATTCGAAGGATTTTGGTGAAAATCATTCAAATCATTCGATCGAATTGAATGATTCGAACGATTTTCATTCAATCAAATACGGCCATTTTTCAATCGAAAACGCCCATATACGATTGAAAATGACCCCCCAAAAAAATCGAGGGTTGAATTTCAAAGCCTTTTCCACGAAATTAGACCCTTAGTAAATCAGCCCCTAAATGTCAAAAATCTAATTTGAATTAAAGAAAAAAACTGGAATCAAATTTTAACTATTTCCTTATCAAATTTTACAGTTTTAGCCATAAAAAAACCCTCAAAATTCCAATTAAAATTTTTTCACTTTGACCCTTGATAAATCTGCCCCTATGTCTCTGTGTTAGATCCAGCTCCAATACCTGGCACCTACTTGCCACTAAGGCTTATTAGGAAGCACTGGACAAGCAGATTTTGCCCTCCAAAAAAGAAAGGACCACCATGTCAACAATAGTGTTTCTAAACTTTTTGTGTGATTTAGCTTGATTTGTGCAAATAATCAATGTCATTCACTGATTTAATGCTAGTTTAAATTGTACACATTGAGGCACAAGGGCTCTTCACCACCATTGGGGGCCTTCCCTTTATTGTGGCAAAGTCCCAGGCTCCCAGCAGCATCCACTCCCAGCTGAAGTGGAAGGCAAAAGAGGAATCAGAGGCACTCATTGCACTAGTAGAGCTGAATTTTCAGGTTAAACCCCAGATGTTCAGCTCTTAAAGTTGCAGTAGGTGACTTTGTACCTCAAGGCAGGAGCGGCCCTGAGAGGAAACTCCAGTCTATGTCTGGTATTTTTATGTTACCTTTCAAGGCGGATGAAACACAGAGTTACATTTCAAAATTGTGCCACAGAAGTCTTCAGCTAAATCCCCCAACCTGAAACCACCTGAACACCACCATAAGGATAAACACTGGTGTCTGGCTGGAACAACATGTTGGATCCTTGCTGCTCCACATCCATCATTGGTGACAGTGGGAAGAGTTGGTGCTCATTGGTGATAGAAGTGATAATACTCAGATTATTTGCATCCACATCTCTCTGGACATCGGTCTTGTTGATTGAAGTGTTAGTATTTGTCGACAGTCATAATCTGAGCCAAAATAAAGAGTTGGAAAGCTTATTGGCTGGCAGTCCATAGACTCAATTTAATCCAAATAATTCACATTTAAATTTTTTTTTTTTTTTAAATAAAACAGTACCTTGTACTTCATCCAAATCAAGATATAATTAATATTATTTACAGGAAGCAGAACCAGCCTAATGATTTTCTAGTAGACTTAAATGGGAACACTGGCTTCCAAACTAAAATTTGATAAAGAAGCCCACATAACACAGAAACCCCTTTTATAACAGTTCTTCTCTTTCTGCATCATTTGAAATCCTGGTGGGGGAGGGACTAAACAATGTTACAAATTCTAACAACTTCTCCA
Source organism: Xenopus borealis (assembly GCA_024363595.1). Lineage (NCBI taxonomy): Eukaryota > Metazoa > Chordata > Amphibia > Anura > Pipidae > Xenopus > Xenopus borealis. Next base: position 15,306,460 of record CM044434.1, on the reverse strand, counting down.
CAGTTTATAAACATATGCAGGGGATTGTGGGGGTTTGGAGGATGCAGGCTAAGGAAAGATGGCTGCTGATAAAAAGTAACAATCACAGTCATGCAGCTCAGCAAAGTAGTCAGACAGATCAGCAGGAGAGCAGGGGGTTAGGTTTAGGGAACTGTTCCAAGAATCATGAAAACTCTGCATATTTTTTAATTGATGTGCATTGCAAAGTTCAAGTTATGTTTGTGTGGAGTTCCCCTTTATGGTATGAAGGTCCAAATTACCTATATATACATTATCCATAAAGCCCCAGGTCTCAAACATTCTGGATAACAGGTCATATATCTGTACTAATTATTTTAACATGGTGAACACTACTGAGTATAGCAGACACAATGGGCCAGATTCAGTTCCATGAGAATGTCTTATCTTATAGTTTATCTCTTGAAAACACAGAAGTCTATGGAGAAATTTAGAACTGACTTAGGAGATATGTTTTTCTAGTAGAATTGAATTTGGTCTATTACTTGAATAACCCTTTAGTGGTAAGGGGAGACATTATCAATATGCAAGGCACAAAGAAAAGAAAAAGCATAATTTCCTACAAATTATATGAAATTGATATCAAAACAATCCAATACGGTTTAATGTTTACATTTTTTTAGTAGACTTATAGTGACCCAAATTACAGAAAGATCCCTTATTTGGAAAACCTCAGGTTGTAAGCATTTGGGATAACAGGTCCCATATCTGTATTATTTGGAAATAACCATGGGTGCAGTGCAAGATATGTTTCTATTGAGATTAGGTTACATTGGAGTATATAGTCTTACATCCAATCTTTCCTTTTGCTGCTTTAATTGATCTACTTGCAATCCAGATAATTGGTTGCTATATGTAACTGCCCCAGGGCAAATTTGCCCAGTGCTGACAAATGAGCCCCAGTTGATACTTCATTGACATTTGCCTTCAGTGACTTGATTCTCAAGGTGCTTGGAAGGAATTTATTCTTCTGTAACCTTTTTCCTACTTATAGCTCAAACAATTTCATGAAGAAACCCAAGTAGTTAAATGTTCAAATGACGGCTTTCCTCTCTGAAGAGGGAACAGAAGAAAGCTACACATTTGGATATGTCTCTGTTAAAAATGCAAATGAAAACTATTAATTTTTCTTGAAAAAGATGTCTGGAATGTGGAAATGCAGGTGGCTTTATGCCAGGTGGAGAATATTGTCACATAAAATATGACAATACATTGGAGCACTGTAACTCCAGTGCAAATTTCATGTTTTATAGTGACACCCAGGACACTTTGTGACCAGATTTATACCCACAGTATATATTACATAGAAGTTTTCAAGGTGCTCCTAGATTTGTCGATTTATCATTACTTTGCCTTGCCTATAATATACACTTTACTCCTTAATATTGTAAGTAGCTTGGGTATGGTTGCATAGTGCTCATAGCATTGTTCTCACTGCTGGGATTTCTATCTGGTCAAGAAATTCTCTGCACTCACCCACTCGCTCATTATCAATAAGGTATGAATACTAAGACATTTTGAGCATAAAGCTACTAAAGAAACAAAACAAGGATTGTTTTTCCATATTTCGGTCAACTATGTAAAAGCCTTTTATTGGTGAGCACAGGGATCACTGAACAGTAGTTGGGGATGATTGGAGCTACAACATGGAGCAGACAACTAACCTGCTAGGGTTTTTTAAGACTGCAGGAGGAAAATGATGTGAGAACATGCAAACTTCACATAGTATTCAAAATTGAGGCTGTAATGCTAACCACTGTGTCACACCACTGTACTTTGGTCATGTCATAGGTTGGTGCTTTATTTTTCTTTTTAAACTTATACGGTAGCTTTGAAACAATGAGGAGAATATATTAATAGAGGTAAAATAAAGATTAGAAAACATATCAGTCTAAAACTGGTTAGGAAGCAAGAAGTGCTATAGCCAGAAGTGGCATGGATTAAATTATAGGAACATCTGCAAACAATAGTTATAAGTGCAATGGTACATGCATTACATATGTTCAGATGGTGCATTCTGTCAATTTCAGAGAATATCATGACATATGTGTGAGCTTATTTCTTTTCCAAGAGTTTTTCAATTTTTTGTGGAGTTTGCATATAATAATATCAAATGATAAATTCTTTTTTCAGATACAGTTAGTTTTGTTCAGCCTGTTTTTCAGTTGATTTGGGAAACCCTTCCTTTCCCCCCAAAGCTATAATGTTTACTTGTCCTTCAAATGTTCTTCCTATTGCTCAGGATTATTCTAAAGAGGTTGAATTTTTCAAAAGTGAACAAATGCTTATACAATAATGCCCTTGATCTCAATGGCATTAGAGCATTGTGGTAAGATGGAAATTATGTTCTATCTGGGGTACAGAGATCTGTAGCCAGAATATGACCTCATGATAGTTATAATTCAGTACAGGTATTGCAGAAGCTGTTTGTGCCACGACATGTAGAGTTGAATGGGGCTAGAGACGCAAAAGGTCCATCAGAAAGAAAAAGACTGACTGGGGTTGGTATCTTGACAAGATGCGCAGTGATTTACTATATGTTGTGGTGTTTTTGAAATTGTAGCTAATGAGTTCATTTGTTTTTATTAGTGTAAAGAATAATTTGTGTGAAGTCTGCAGGGGCACTATGACTTCTAAGGAAGTGGCTATCCACTGTTAAGCTTGAGTTTCTCTTTGTCCACATCAAGTTTTAGAGGCACACTTATCAAGGGTCATATGTCAAATTCATGGGAGTTTCTGGAAGTTTCTTTTTAAAAAAAAAATTTTTTTTCAAAATTCGACCCTTGATAAATGTGCCTCCAAGTATGCAATGGGGCACATTTACTAAAGGGCAAGTTATGTTATTTTGCAGTGAATTTACCAATTACCTACTAGAGAAGTTTTGCTCCATTTTGTCAGGCAAAGTTTTGTAAAAAATCGTTAATCTGCAAATTTATTTGTGTAAACTTTGCAATGCGTTACCCTTTTCACCAAAGTTTACTTTACCTGGTTCTACCTGGCAAATTGTTAAGATAAAGCTACATCCTCAGCATTACTATGTTAGTGACATCATATTCTTTATTAAAAAAATTAATAAAAAGAAAAAAACTGCTAGCGGTTTTCCATATTTTAATGTGGGATTATGTTTAAAAGTAACTGCAACTGTTAAATATATGTTGTGTACACTTTTTTAACCATTTGAAGGTCATGCCATGCTTATTTTAGGGTAGACTCATTTTTAGGGCAATAAAGGATCACTTTTTTTTTAATTTTGCTTTCTTGCACATTTTTAATAACAAATGGGCAATTCCAGCAATTTCCATCACTAATAAAGACATGCATATGACTTGTATGTACCCGCCATATTTTAAGTATTTTATTTTAATAGTTAATTTAAGTATTTGCTAGGAAGAAAGTTCTGTCTTGCATAAAAAAGTGCATAAACTCAAGGGATGAAAACATAATTATAATGCTTTATAGATCCATCGTAAGACCTCATCTGCAGTATGCAGTTCAGTTTTGGACTCCTATATAAATGAGCTGGAGAGAGTGCTGAGACATGCAACTAAACTGGTTAGAGGGATGGAAGACTAAAATTATGAGAGTAGACTGTCCAGGTTGGGGTTGTTTTCTCTGCAAAAAGGCACTTGCGAGGGGACATGATTACACTTTACAAATACATTAGAGGACATTATAGACAAATATCAGGGTACCTTTTTACCCATAAAGATGATCAGCGCACCAGATGCCACCCCTTCAGACTAGAAGAAGGGTGGAGGGGTGTGTGTATGCTGGTTTTTAATTTGGAGGGTTGGAACTTGATGGACTTTGTCTTTTTTCAACCCAATTTAACTACAGTATGTAATTATGAAAGTAATGCTAGAAAATTCGCTAAGAATCTTTCTCGCTGATAAATTTTCCCTAGCAAAACGATGCCACCACTCATTTGCCAAGATGAATATTCGCATTTTGATGAATACATATAGTCATAGCCAATTACCATGTGACGTAGTTGCACGAAGTATGGAGAAGCTTTCCGAAGTGAGAATTCTGACGTAACTAAATGTGCCCCAGTATGCAATAGAGTGATTTTACAATATTTGAAATTGGCATATTGGTGCTGATTTGGAGCTGCATCTGCCATTGTATTTTGCTGACTTTGTTGTGTGCCAGGACCAGAAAGGTTTCAGTGGATTTTTCAGTGAATGGATTGGTGAGTGTTTCCCCTGTCCCTTTGGAGAGATACACAAAGCAGCCTTATGTTCCAACCTATGGAATGCCTGGGTTTTTAAATTTTATGAATAACTCAAGTTCATAACTTTCTCGGGACATTCTCGGGACCTTCACTTACAGTAACTGTAAATAGGAGTTCTGCTTCTCTAGCACATTCTGGATTAAATGTTATATTTAAATCATACACTTACAATGGATCAGAACATTATTTTTGGTAATCAGATAAGATACAACACTAATAACACCATACTAAGGATGAGACAAGGTCAAATGACATAATAACAGTGACTATACTATAATTCCGTGCATCACTTCTGCTATTTTATTCTTTCCCATGTACATTTTTTCAAATCTTTGCACATTAATATAAATTATTTTTGCTAAATTGCTGGAGTAGCCTTCCAAAACTAAACAGGAGTGACTTGACCTTTCTGAATGTCCTTGTCACCAAGGAACAATTAACTGAAGCAATTAAGAGACTTAAACCTCTCAAACAGCTCATACCTGATGATTTCACCAGAATCTATTACAAGACATATTCTGGCCAGTTCGTTAGTCACCTTCTAGCACTCTTAAATTATATTAGGGAAGGAGGCCACCTTCCAAGTGCTATAAAACCAGGTTTTACAACTTTTAATTCTGAAATCTCATAAAGATTCTCTGGTTAGAATTATGGGCCAATAACTCTTTTACATACTAACCTAAATTCTACTTTATAGCATTAATATTCTTTTTTCCGTGCTGTAATGTATAAATTAAAGAGTCATCCTCTAATACTAAGATAACATATAGACAAGTTCAATTAGACTATAAACATTTAAAATACCTAAAATAAGTGACATATTTTTGCTATGACATGAATTTTAGATTGTTTGAAATCATGTGTGTTTCATATACTGTAGTTAGGAACCAGAATAAATCTCAAATGCTGCAAAGGGTGATGGATTGCACAAGGAAACCCTACAATTACCATTGTGTAAAATGTGTACAATTTATATAATTTCAAGAAAAATAGAAATAAAGAAAAGATGGGCTTTTTTAAACTTATTTGCCTATATACCTTATATACAATACCCAATACTCATAGCTCTTGAATATTTTACATGTATTCCTTAGGGGAACTGAATTTCCCCACTGCTTGTAGTCCACACTGTTATAACTAAAAGGACCCAGCTGTGCTATTGCCACTTTCCAAGGTGGCAATTATATTTGCGGCATCTGCAGTGATCTTAAGTTTTAACTGATTGGAAAGGAAGGTGGCAAGTAGGCAGAGTAGTTACCTAAAACCTAAGTTTACAAAACATGATAAGACCTAGTATTTTTGACTCCTTGCATATTGCACATTTAATTTAAGGACATCATGCTACAGGTTAGTTCTGGTTTAGGACACAGGCCCTTGGGGCTATGCACTATGTACAGTATTATGCATCCTTGCATACTTCCTGTAACAACCAGCTTGTAGTTTAACCAGGGGCCTGGTGTTTCTTTGCTGCATTTCAACTGTGCTATGTGAGCAGACAGCTAAGGCCCTGGTTCACTCCTACTGTTTTCCATGAAATTGCAAGAAGGCTTGGGTTGTTTCACCCTATTGTCAATCTGGCCACAGGGGATCTTTGTAAGCCATTAGTCTGGCTATAAAACCCCATAAACCAATTGCACAACGTAGATCTAATCTGAACAGTTCCTAGGTATGATTGTTGTCTGATTATCTTTTCCTGACCTCTGCCTGTTTGACCACTCTTGTGCATCCTGACTTTGTACCATGTTACTGATTGGTTTTGACTATGGCCTGTTTATCCTGACTACACTCTTGGTTCCTGATCCTGTACTGTCGTAAGTCTGTTCCACGACTGCACTCTCTGTTCCCCGTTCCTCCTGTATACATTATGGTGCCCTTTCCTGCCCAGAACTTTCCCCTTGGTCCTCTCACATTAAGAATTTGTTGCATCCGAGTAGCGGATGACTTCTCCCAAAATGAAAGGTGGTTGTTATAGGTGGAAGCGTGCGTGAGCTGACACTGGGACCTTGTGATTATTGCATTAGTTAAAAATCAGCCAGAAAGAGATTTCCAACACAGAAACAAGTAGAAAGAACTGATCAGCCAATAATTCATTAAGGAGACATATAATCAAGCAGTTTTGAAGCTTAAGTCAAGTTGTATATATTTAATTTTTGTAAAAATCTAATTTCATCATTGCTCTGCATCATTACACATAGAGCACACTGGAGTACAACAAATTGCATTTCTACAATTTCTTTTATTTGGCAACTGATACACAACTTGCAGATGGATGTCTGGCAGGTATACTGTACATATAATATATATTGGTCATGTTTTACTGTTTCAGAATCATGTTCAGTCTGCTGCTGCTGTTGTATTTGGATTATCAGGTTTCTTGTGGTTATTTAAAACTTCCTGAATGGTATCTTGTTTTTAAAATGATCACTTTAGTCTCTGACGTATTTTTATTTTGCTTTGTCATCTATTGATCTATCAGCACAGGAAAAAAAGTCTGTCTGTAGGCTACTTTTGGACATGTACCCCAATCATATAAGTACATCTATTGGGAAAAATTATTATTTTAACCATAAGACCTAATTTTCCTTACAATTTTGTGCAATAAGGAATGCACAACTCTTAATTATTTGGAAATCTAACCAGAGAGGCAAACCATACAGTAGTTGTACAGATTTTCATTTTGCTTTAATGGGAATATTGTCGGTAATATTGTAACTTACTATTTAAAAACACACACAGCTTTATACATGAAGTAAAATATTCAAAAACTGTTCTAATGATTTAAATGAACTGGAAAAAATATCAATATTTAATCTCACGGATGGCAGCCCAGATGCAAAGATGACCCATTCACTTTGTATTCTAACTATTTATTTCTGAGGCTCTCCTCAGAATGGTGATTTTACATTTTTTTACAGTAGAAGCAAATAAAATAGTAGTATAAATAGTAATACAATAAAATGCTAATTTCATGTTTTGTTAATTTACTTTGATATCTTTTTTTGTTCTTAATTATTGTGTATTAGAATAACTACTGCTATTGCTAAATAAGGGAATGCTTCTTGCTTCTGGGCTCCATCCAAGATGTTCAGGCAAGTCTTTCCTCCAGCCAAGCATTTAAACAAAGAACTACATTTTAAACAAAGAACTACCTTTGCTAAATGTTTTTTTTTTGAGGTTAATAGAGGTGTTTTGCGGAGCTTTGTGTGTCTTTATGTGTGATTTATGGTTGTATACAAATACAGGTATGGGACCTTTTATCCAGAATGCTGAGGACCTGGGGATTTCCGGATAATGGATCTTTCTGTAAATTTCATTCTTCGTACATTAGGGGGCAGATTTATCATTATTCACCAATAATAAGCTAAAAGCCCTCAAATTCACCAAAAATATGATTTTCGATTGTAAATTTGATAAAATCGTATTAAATATTCACTAGTTTTGAGTGCTATTTGAATTCTCGATTTTTTTTGAACAATCGAAAGGAATTTCACAATTTTTTCATGAAATCTTCCGATCGTAGAATTTCTATTCGAAAAGGTAATAGAAAAAAAAGGGCTTCTATTGCAATTCGGTAGTTTTAATCTGGCGAACTAGGCAGTCGAATTTAAAGTGCAAGCTCTTCGACCATCGAATGATCAAATAGTCAAATAAAATTTTATTTGATCGATTCGATAGAATTTGCAAAATTTGATTGTCCAAGAGACCCAATTTGCATATTCGAAATTTGAAAAAATCGTAAAATTGGAATTCGATCGAATTTCGATTCCTTCACACAAATTTAGTAAATGGGCCCCTAGGTCTACTAGAAAATCATTTAAACATTAAATAAACCCAATAAGATGGTTTTGCTCCCACTAAGGATCCATTAGGTCTTAGTTTGTATCAAGTACAAGCTACTTTTTTATTATGGAGAAAAATAAATGATTTAAACATTTGATTATTCAATTATAATGGAGTAATTATGAGCTTTCTGGATAACGGTTTTCTGGGTTAAGGATCCCATACCTGTACTACCAAACATTAAGCACTAAGGCTCTGCAAGGGCTTCTTGAGGAAATGTAAATACAGTATAGCAACTCGTAGGCTTAAATTCCCTACTCAGGAAGTCCTGGTTTTTATTACCTGTGCCCAAGGGTGTTATTACAAGATCCTGTAGTTAATATAATGGGAGGAATCACATGACTCTTCATCTTTGGTGCTCTCAGGAGTGGATGCTGCTGGAGATCCTGAAGCAGAAGGTCCCCGGTAAAAAAAACCCTAAGTAAAATAACCCACTAGTGAAGTCAAGGAGCAGGGAACCCATGAACGATGGGTAGGGAAGGGGGTAGAGATAGAAAAGTTCCTGCCATAGTACACGTGAGAGGTTAAGATAGTTAGGGCAGCTTAGTAAGAAGCAGCACTAAACTCCAGCAAGGAATGATAGACTAGCAGGTATTCCACACCAGTCATTTTAAGCCTAGCAAAGTCCCATCTCCTGTGTGGTACCAGTTCCTCTACGACTGATATCACTACAAATACCAGCTATATCATATGCAACTTTGTAGTGAGTATATTCATAGCTGTTAAATACACATCTGATGGCTGAGAGCCACTGGTGCATATATTTTTTTTATTCATAATCTGTTAATCAATAAAACCAGCCTCCAGTTTTCACCTTGAGGGCCCAACTGATAAAAGGGCTTTCCAATCCATGTTCTACCAGGAAGTAGCCAAAATTTCAATTTGGGGCAAAAAAGTATTACAGATCAAAAGAAAAAGTATTTATTAAAACCTAAACAGAATATTGTGGCCCAACCTGAATTTATCACTGATGAAGGGTGAATAATGTTTTATTGGTTGATTGCAAAAGCTACAATACTTTATAAATTTTTTCTGTATAGCATCACTATGTCACTTCCTCTTCATCTTCTGAGTACAGGTTAATTTGCTGCCTCAGGTCCTGCAAATTAGGTCCACTGTACCCCAGAGGCTGCAGATTGAGGCCTTCAGTATAAGAGATAGTATTAGTAACTGTGCTACTACAAGCAAGAACTACAACAATCTAACTTCTCAACCTCTTTAATATGCCTTTTTTTTACCAATTTTTTTGTCATATATGCAAGTCCATCATTTCAGCAACTCAAGGACAAGCTGAGTATTTATTGTTTACAGTTATGCATAAATTTCCACTGAAGTGAAGTGGATAGCATTAACCTTAAAAATGTTATGTTTACTTTGGCAGTGAACTTAGTGATGCATGTTATCAAGAAGGATGAAGTACAAAGTGTATTGTGATCTATCCATGTAGCATGTGATGCCAACAAATACATTTACAACTGCTCACAATGTGCACTAGACTGTTTAAGACCAGCTGAAATCAACTGTGCCAACAGCCAAACAGCTCTGAAATTACTCTATGAGCTCAGAAACCTGATTATTTCATATTTATATGAGTATGAAGCAATGTTTATTCAAAATAGAATAACTTACAAATCAATTACAGTTTGCAAAGTGCTATTTTTGGATGCAAATCACCATATTTTTTGCACAGAATGCAGCATTATCAGCTATAATTCCCACATTATTGTGGCAGCGTTAAGAGTGGCATCTGCAATTGCATCTGATGTGTTAAAACATTGGCTCTAAATTGCATATAGCATTTTCAAAGTAGGAACTGCATTACTACTGAAGTTCACATTCAAAACAGGTAGCTCCAAAGTTGTTCAGCGTCAACCATTTATCAGGATTAGCAGGATGCGCATATTGGCAACTATGTCATACATGTTCTCTCCATTACATTCATTTTGGAGCACCAGCACTTCAAGGCACATTCATACATGATTTCAACCTCTCTCATGTGCTATCAATCTTAAATTCTGCTATCCACTACCAAGATCCTCCTGCTCTCTCATAAGAGGGAACCTGTCCAATTAAAGGACATGTCAACCCAAAAAATGACATTTTGCTTAATAAAAAAAACCCACAGTTATAAGCAACTTTACAAAATGAATGTATTAAAAATTGTTGGTGCTTTTAAAGTTATTTGTAAATGTAATTGCTATTGAGGCAGTATTTGCATAATTCCTGGTTGTTACATTTTAATGTGGACCCGTCACCCAGACACAAAAATCTGTATAATAAAAGTCCTTTTCAAATTAAACATGAAATCCAATTTCAAATTTTTATTAAACCATTCATAGCTGTTTTAAGCTCATTTAAAAATCTCTGCTGTCAATCAAATATTGTCTGCCACTCCTTTATGCCTTAGGCATAGATGCGGGGCAAATAATTAATTTCACTTTCCATTCAGCACTTCCTGAATGTCACTGCTCCCCACACATTCCCCCAGTTCTCTTAACCATTTAATTGTGTAGCCAGGAATAATAATAATTGACCCCCATTCTGGTGCACAAACAAGATTCTGAGATGATGCAAGGCTTGCATTAAAAAGTGTCCACAAAATGTCTCCTGCCTGCTTGCTATAATTATGAATTCCCAGACTGAAGGAAACAAGATTAAAATTATTTATATAGTGTAATTAATGTTCATTTTGCTTGACTAGTGTGATAAAATATGATTTTGAATATTTTTTTGGGGTGACGGGTCCACTTTAAACAATGTTGCAAAAGCCAGTCTCCTCCAGCAAGTCAGGTCTGTTAATCGGTTGGCTTCTGTTACATTGTTTCAAAGGGCAGAGCCACCAGTACAGAGAATAGAAAGGGGCAGACAAACACTGCTTTCAATAGCAATACATGTATCAATAACTTAAAAAAAACATAGGAAATGTGTAATGGCTGTATATTGCAAAGTTGCTTAGAATCATGTTTTCTTTTCTTAGGCAAAATATTCTTTTTGGGGTTGACATGTCCTTTAAAATCCTTAGCATGGCTGCCTGTTAAGCAAAGAATATCATATACCATCCTTCTGCTGACATTCAAAGTCCTTCACTCCTCTGCTCCTCACTACATTTCTTCTCTTATCTCACTGTACATTCCTGGCCATTTTTTTCTGCTCCTCTTAGAGCCACCTTCTTTTTACACCATCCAAATCCACTGCCACTTCTCATCTCAAACCTCTCTATCTTGCTGCACCTTACCTCTCTCAATCCCTTCAAGAAAAAAAGAGTATACCTTTTGGAGCACTAGAACATTAGTCTAGTCCTGGCACCTATTGGACAATGACTTTACTTTGTGCACTTTTTTCCCTCCAATGTGTGCCTGTATGTTAGCCATCCACCCACTTAGACTGTAAGCTCTACGAATAGGGATCTCCTTCCTACTGTGATTCTTACCATATTGCACTCTGTGCCCTTATATGATCTCTGTGTACTGTGTATATTTATTACATTTATTGTCTGATTTGTCCTCTCTGTGTGTATTATTATTTATATTGCACTTTTATGCATTGTACAACACTGTGGCTCCTTAGCACTTTACAAATAAAGTTATACATTCATACATACATACATACATACATACATACATACGTACTGTAGAAGCCACCATTTCTTGGATTTCAGCAGAAATTTCTGAGGATTTATTAATAAGCAATAGTAAAATAAAGGGTAATAATTCCTATATTGCTACTTGAAAAATGTTTATATATATCTGAAATATGTTAATTGCTTACTTCTTTAGTGACTTTGGTTAGTGACTCTAGGGACTTATAAAGAATATTCTTAACAATCTATTATGTCTTCCAGGACTAACAATATGCAGTCCAGGACTAACAAGTATGCAGTCCAAAAAATCTAAAAAAGTTATGTTTTATGGCCAATATGATCACCTTACTAAATGCAAATTAACACAAGCCTACAGACTAATGTCAATGGTTCAGTAAAATCATCAGCAACTCACTAAATGTACTACTTTCATTTAAAATCATTAAGGTCTTTTCCTCTAGACATGGGAATCAAAATATTGTTCAACTAGGCCTCCTCGGCAAATCAAACCATAACCTCAGCTATGATAAAATGTTAACTGTATAGCAGACATCCAAAATCAATAAAATAAATAAACCACAAGCTACTGAGATTTTGATGGATTCCTACCTGGCAGAACTGAGTTGCTTCTCTTTGGCCAAAACTATACTTTATATTAGCAATAAGATGTGAAATATTCATTTAAGATGAGTTTAAATATTTGCATTCTCACTGCAGGATGCTTTAAGATAGTCATGGAAAGCTGAAGAAGCTGTGAATGCCTATATGCATGAAAACTTGGCAAGTGCCAGTTTTATTTATGCATCTAATTATTGTCGAGGATATTGGCTCAGGGAGAAGAAGAAAAATGAGCCAGATTTAGGTTGCCTGAGGTCAGTGTAATAAGTTTAAGATTTGCAGAAAAACCTTTAGGTGTAAAAAAGTAAATGAATTTTATTACATTTTTACACACTGTTCACTTATCACTCTCTAACTTTATATTAAGATTGTAGAGTATGCAGTGAACTCTTTTGGGTAGCTGTTCTTCAAATATGATAAAACTGTAATCAAAATGGTAAATCATCCTTGAAGCCTCATTTACTCGTATGAAGAGCAAAAATACAAATTTTGCAGAGCACTATGTTCCTTACCAACAATCCCAGCGCAATTGTGGGCATATACTGAGTTGCATCCACTATTAGGAACCCAAATAAGCATCACGAAGTGAAAATTATTTTTCACACTGGAATGCTATCACTTGTTCACTTGGGGGCACATTTACTAAGGGTCGAAGTGAATATTCAAATTTTTGCCAAAATTCGATTTGAATAGAAAAAATTTGAACATTTCGAAGTTCTGGCCCTTTAGAATTCAACACTTTGCCACCTTAAAGCTGCCAAATTGCCATTGTAGCCTATGGGGGACCTCCTAGAACCTGTCCTGAAATTTCTAGGAATTCAAAGGATTTTGCACAAAATTTCAATTCGATCAAGATTGGTCCATTTTCGATCTAAAAAACCCTTTAAAAAAATTTGATGGTTGAATTTTGGTGTCACTTAATAGTGGCAACAATGACCAATTGCATACACTTCTGGTTATTTCAGAGCAGATTAAATGGCACATTTGAATTCAAATTTAAAGGAGGGGAGAATGTACAGATGCAGCCACTTGGATTTGTGTGTTAAATGTGTAGTGACTCACGGTTTATTGAAGAAACTGTGTTATCTAAAGTCATCTTAACTCATTTAATGCATTTAACCTTTTCATTAGCATACCAAAGCTCCATTGTTTTCAATAGTGAACTCTTTAATTGGATGGGATGCTGTGACACAATATTCTGTGATAAATGAGTTAAATGGGATGTCTGAGTTAAGTTATTCTGTGTCAAATACACAATCTAAAGTGACTTCATCTGTATGTGCACAAGTACTTTAATTAATAGTCCCAATATGTACAGTTCCAGGTTCATAAATTTCACCACAGCCAGTTGAGGTAAATATCCCATTTATTAAAATTAATTGTATCAACAATTGCTCCTTGAACTTTCACATAGTTTGATGGGCCATGCTGTCTTTCTCCTGTTTCAAATCGACACTGTTACACCTATTGACAACGATCGCTGGACCTGGCAGTAGCCCTTGAGTTCCCAAAGCAGCTTGCATCACTACAGTGCAGACTCCCCAAAAGAATCAGATGTATGTGACTCTTACATTGGATGGCTTAAATTACATCAGCTAGACTTAATTACAACTGATTCACATCTAAGTGCAAGCACAATGGATCAGTCTAAATGCATCAACCTTGTCAGGTGTGACAGCAATTCCTGTGGAATACTGGAAAAACAATGGTGGTTAAAAAAATATGATGATTGTGTTCAGAAGTGACCCCTAATATGTTTATACATTAAGTTTACCTTTAGACTAGAAGTGAATATATGTAGGCATGAGAGGATATGTTTGTGTCTGTGAGATGCTTCTTACTAACAGGAGAATCATTAATGACCAGAAAATACAGAAAGGAGGCTATGCACTATACATGTCTTACAAAATTTAGGGGCTCATTTACTAATTTTGTGTGAAGGATTCGAAATTTGATCTAATTCCGATTCTACAATTGTTTCGAATTTCGAATATGCAAATTAGGTCTCTTCGACCATCGAATTTTGCAAATTCAATTGAATCGAATAGATCGAATAAAATTCTATTTGACTATTTGATAATTCGATGGTCAAAGAGCTTGCACTCTAAATTTAAATTCAACTGCCTATTTTGCCAGATGAAAGCTACCGAATTGTAATATTTCTATTACCTGTTCGAATAGAAATTCTACGATCGAACGATTCAATAGTTTCGATTCGTACAATTTTTTTTCAAACGATTGAACTAAATTTCACGTTTTTCAAAAAAATCGTGAAATTTCTTTCGATCGAAAAAAAATCGAGAAATCGAATAGCGCTCAAAACTAGTGAATATTTAATACAATTTTATCGAATTTACAATCGTAAATCGTATTTTTTGCGAATTTGAGGGTGCTTAGCCCTAAGGGGTCAGATTTATCAAGGGTCAAAGAAAAAATTTGAAGTAAAATATCCTAATTTTTGTTAGAGAAACTCACCCTGGTGGTCTAGTGGTGGAGCGGTGGGGACGCCCGCCACACCGATCCTCTGCGTTGGCTCCTTAGTGCGCACGCTGCACAGGTGCACTGACGTCATTCGTCTTTTGTTTCTCCCCCAATGTTAGTTGAAGGTCAGCCTGAATATGAGATCCAAGAGCTCCTCGATTCTCGCCTTGTATGAGGTAAACTTCAACCATCTCAGGAGACAGTTCCACTCTTTTTTTCTTTGAGTTCAAAAAACTTCCATTACTTAGAAATTCAAACCTCGATAAATCTGCCCCTAAAAGGAATAGTAACAGCAACAAATTAATGTGTGTCAATTTATTTAAAATATTATGCACTATTGGCCTGCATTGGTAAAACTGGGTTTTTTGCTTCAGCAATTCTACTATAGTATATATAACAGCTGCTGTTTAGCTGTGGGGGCAGCCGTTCAAAGCTGAAAAGGAGGAAAAAAATTGATGGTCGAAATTTCGAATCTTTTTTCATTCAAAATTAGACCAATACTAAATTTGCCCCCTAGCTATCCAATCATTTGACCAAATGAGCTCTTATATGAGCGAGGACAGAACAACCAGGTCTTTCTTGGCACAATTCAATACATTTTAGCTTAAACCTTAAAAGTTTTCTTTAACTTCATATACTCATTCATTATATAGGGGAATGCCTAATATCAATGATTTTATATTGTCATTTGCTTGTTTATTCTTCTCAAAAAATTTCCATGTTTAGACCATCAGTGCATGTTTTGATGTAGTTTACTGCAATTTGGTTTGCACAGCTTTTAAGGGACCTTTGGTGTTCTCAATTTATTTTCTTAGATGTTTTCATTTATTGCTTTGCTTGGTTGATTCCCCATATAACATGTTTAATGCCACTTTTTAAAGTCTGCTTTTTATTTCATTACTTTAGTAGCACACAACACCAATGTTGCTGGAGAAGCATTAAGATACAACAGGAGATGAAAAAAAAATGCTATTTGGAAAGAGCTCAAATCAAAGATTTTTCTGGATGGTTTTTATTTAAGAGGAAATATTTTGAAAAGTACATTGTTAATGTAAACTACTGTATAACATTTTGAAGAAGTGGTAAAAATTTAAAAATCTCTGGTATAGTATGGAAAAAAATTGTATATGAATCAATGTGCTTTGAAACATATGTTCTTCACACAGATCCATAATTAATAAATCTAATTACAAAAAAGCAATTAAAGGTGGTTACTTATCAGGAGTTGCAGCTTTAATTTTTTTTCTTTGCTTACATATGTTCAATTTGCTCTTGGGATTGTAAGCTATTATATTAACTTGAGGCCCTTGTTTTACCATTTTATTTTATTCTTAATGTGTTAAATTGTAATTAAAAACATATTATATTAATTTGATATTTGTTCTAATTTGGTTTCAAATTACACTAATCACTCTTTATGTAATAGAAATGGTGGAATCTTTGGAGGCTTAATTGCTGTAGTAAATCTTTGGATATATCAAATGTTTTAATATCTGTAGAAGGCCCACTGAATTATATTCATTTACCCAGAGTTCTTTGAGGGCAATTATCTTGCTGTAAGGAGAAATGCAGATTAGCACATCTGCACCTAAAATATCATTGCACAACAACTTACACTATATCTAAAGTAGCACAAACACATACTCAGTATGTATACAATTTCATCAGAATAATGTGATGTTTTTCCCAGTCATGCAAAATTAATATCATAAGTAATACAGGCTTTTAGCAGATAATAACAGTGCCTCTTCACACAGGCAACAGGTATTTGTGAGTGAAAACGGTATGTATAATGCAGTCAATGGGTATTTCTTTCTGAGTGTTTTCTCTTGCCAGATGATTTAGAATCAATGTATTTTTCTTGTTATTTCCTTGCACCAAATACAGTTAATAGGCATTGTTTTTCAAACTTTTCCCCCTTGACAATACAAAACACATGGTAAAAATCCAGCACATATTTGCATATATCTGTGCGGCTTTTGCAAAAATGCTCATTTCTCCATCTGCTTCAGGAAAAAAAATGCTCATCTGACGCTCCAGGTATACTGGTCATGTGCTGCTCTACATGCCACACCACATGCCTAAACACAAACCAGGCCAACCAACCAACCAATGACCCGACTTCAATATACACATTTATCATAAACCACAGCAAAGAAATTACATTTGCATAGAAAAAAAACATAAATGTGTCTATGCAATTTTTCCAATTTGCAATTTTTGTGAAAAAGCATGAATGGTAAACCAATATCCAGTAAAGTCACCTCAAGAAATTATGGAAAAGTAACAAATCACATTTTACATGCATTTTCAAACAAAATTACTGTAAGTAAAGGGAAAATTGCCTGATATAAAGGGGACAAAACACTTCCTATTGACTTAAGCACCTTAACAACCTTTAGGTTGACGTACATGGCAAAAAAAATCATGATTTTGAAATCACATTTGACTGAGATTAATGATTTATCACTCAAATTTTTTTACATTTAAGTGCAATTAAATAGCTGCAATACTGTAAAAAAAAGGGCATACAAATTCATAATAACAACAAGAATGATTATTTTGGAACTTTCTATGGAAACCAAATAAAAGCAGTCTGAAGAATTTCAGAAATTAATGAAAAAGCTTTGCTTTCAGATGTGGGCACACAGAAAATTCAAGGTAAGTGTAGGCGATGGACAGATGAAACTGCCAAGTAAATGGAAAAGAGATTGGAGAAATTATCAAAGAATCTCCAAAATTGGTGATAATTATTTGAGACCAATGTCCCTGATGTAGTTATATTGCTGGGCAAATGTTCTCATTCTATAGCAAACATAGGCATTGTTGCCAAGCAAACATCTTTAAAAATGAATAACAGACAGCAAATACACAAGACTGAGTCTTGGTGAAAGAGATACAAAGTTCTTGCTGATCTTGTAGAATTGCATTGGACAGCATTTTAGGCTGAAGGCCTCCTTAAAGTGGACCTGTCACACAAAAAAAATATTCAAAATCACTATTTTATCACATTAGTCAAGCAAAATGAACATTAATTACACTAAATAAATTGTTTGGATCTTGTTTTCTTCAGTCTGGGAATTCATAACTATAACAAGCAGGCAGGAGCCATTTTGTGGACACTGTTATTAAGACAAGCCTTGTATCATCTCAGAATCTTGTTTGTGCACCAGTATTGGGGACCAGATGTCTATCCCCATGTCCTGGATACACAATTAAATGGTTAAGAGAACTGGGGGAATGTGTGGGGAGCAGTGACATGTAGGAAGTGCTGAATGGAAAGTGAAAGTAATTATCTGCCCCACCCCTATGCCTAAGGCATAGAGGAGGGGCAGACAATATTTGATTGACAGCTGAGATTTTTAAATGAGCTTAAAACAGCTATGAATGCTTTAATTAAAATTTGAAATTGGATTTCATGTTTGATTTGAAAAGGACTTTTATTATACAGATTTTTGTGTCTGGGTGACAGGTCCACTTTAAGCTAACAATATTGCTTAGGTCAGCATTGGGGGGTTAAAGGTTTCTTTAGCTGTTGATTATAAAGCACACCTTCAATCCTGGATGGGTAGCTTCTCCCGACCCATGAGTGGTTGCTAGGATTTGGATCATCACTTGATTATCAGGAACCTGAGGGTGATGAACCAAAGGTTGTGGGATGCAGAACTGGCTATTCTTGTAATTACCATCTCATATGAAGTTAAGTAAACATTTTTAATTCCACCTTTACTTGTGTGTGCAAGTTATTGCTCACAAGCAGTACATAAAAAGGTTTAATAATTAATTCTGTATATTTGTATCAATATTTTTATTAATATTAATGAATAAAAGTATTAATATTGATAAAAGTTTACCCCTTTATTACACCTATGTATCAACACTCTTATATTCCTGGTTTTGGAAACCACAACTAACACCACAAATATAATAAAATTTATATTTTTATTCCGAAAAAGCATTTACTGGTCACCTGTTTAAAAGCATATATCTTATTGGTTACTGCTCCTAGGCCAACTTAGTGCATTTTATTACATATAGGGGTAAAGCTCCAAAATATGAGTATTTATGGAATATTTTGCCCTAATAGTGGATTCAAAGGTCAAGCCAGTGAATCATTCCTGGTTTCAGTGGAATGAACTTTTATCTCCTTGAAGCTACCCTAGCTGTCAATAGGAGTGCAGTCCTACAGGTCCAGATAACAGCATTTTAACATGCAAGAATATACAATCCCAACTGAATATCCCATTTTGCCTTGTCAGTACTGCTTTAATAGTCTAATTTCTCTCTTTATTCCACTGTTGTCCTTTCCATCAACATTTTGAAGGACTCCACTTTTGTCCTCATTTGTTTACCCCTTTACTGTCCTCCTTCACCACTAACATTTTCTCTTGTACCCTTCACCTTTTAAATGTTGACAAAACATTCCTCTCCTTTCTTTTCTCTTTCTCATATTTTGCTCATATCTATTTGTCTTCTCCCTTAAATCACTGCTTATTGCTAATATGGACAATTGTAAAGTGCAATTATCAATGTATTGCTGCTTGCTTGAAGACACCATTATTACTAGTGGTAAAGTTTTTACAGTATTTCCAGAAATGCAAATTAGGTTATTATCAGCCTGTTCTAGTGGTTTGACTCAATTTAAATCAATGTGTGATGGAGGAGGGGGCAGTTTCAGTTCCTTTAGAATCAGCTGAATAGGAGAAAACAGGAGAAAACACTGAATGATAAGATTTCCTGTATCTTGCAGCTTTTGATCAAGCCATCATTTGAGAAAGAAATATTTTGTGTTAAAGAATATATTCATGCATTTGCAGGACTTCAATCAATAAATTTATATTTTTAGTTTCACTGTGACATTTTAAATATAGATGTGCATAGCCTCACTTTTCCTTAAAGTAAGACAATAATTGCTTCCACAGCAAAAATAAATAAATGTAATTCATTGTGACTTTTGGATATTAAAGCTTTTGATGTATTTTAGATTTACAGCAGTAATTAAGTTTCCAAAAGTTTTGACCATTGCCATTAGCTAAACAATGATTAGAGTAGTATGAATCCAAATGAGGACAAATAGCAAATTAAGATAACATTTTTAATTACAATGTAACACATTAAAAAAAATAAATTTGAGCCTAGAGTAACAGTGGCAATGAAATAATTTGGAATTCCATGAGCATATTAAAAAGGTACTACAGTTATACTTTTGTGAAGCAAAGAACAACTCCAGCATCCTACTGTACCTAGATTTCTTTAAGATGGTCCAACAAGACACTGTAAGACTGTTACCATATAATGAATACATTATATATATTTAAGTCATTTAGTATTATAAGATTATTTAAACATGTAAGATAGTATTCAAAGCTGACTAGAATCCAGTTGCTGGTACAGTAACATTATAATGGCACGTAACAAAATATGCAAAGTTTCCTCCGGCATAAGGACCTTATATCCATCAATCAAATGCTTTTTAAAAGGTGAGTAAATATCTGCTAGCTTGGATACCATTCTTTGCAAATGATCCCCAAAATTAGTCTAATATAGGTAAAACAAAACAAGACAAACTAAGACAAAGAATAAAACATTTCTAACAAAGTATTTGTAGTATGATTCCCCCCACCATAGCCGTGCTTTTCCTGGAATTCCAATTATTCCAATTATTGCACCACACACCAATGGTGTGATATTGTTGGTCCCTTCTTGAGCAAAAATATTGGCTGATGATACAGCAGGTCCCATGTTAAAGGAGAACTAAAGCTTAACAAATAAATACAATGTAAGTGTGAAACACTGCTGTTTTGGGGCTTTGCACCAGCCGGAAGCAATTATAGACCTTTATATTGTAAGATCAGGGCCTATGAATATGTCCCCAGTAGCTCCACACATTCTCTTCTTCTGATTCCCAACACATACTCTGGGCTGTTGTCACTTACCTGAGCTTAGGGACCCACACACAATTTACTGTATATACAGAAGATAAAAGTCATACTACAAGGCTGCTTAGTAATTAATTAATTCATATTCTTATTACATGGAAGCTTGGAAACAAATGAAATTTACAATAGAATTTAATCATCAGCCCTATAGCATCAGCTTCTATGACAGATGATGATTTTGCAACAATTTCTTGATGATTTTGCAACAAACCCTAACAGTAGCCCAGACCACACTGACCATGTGCAGTGCCACTGACACTCTGAATAAAATCCCAGATGGTGAGCTCTTGTCTACAACTTTGTAAGTCTGTATCTTTTTTGTTGCTGAAGTAAGTACAGTATAACAAATACAGCATTACACAGCGCCATATTTATTTTTATGTTATTTTTCCAGATTTTTCATGAACAAGAGACATGTTAAAGCTGTGTGATCAGGCACCACAGTTGGTCAGTCCAAAACCTGGATAACACCTGAACTGGCACTTGTTTCACCCACTGTAAAAAGCACTTTATTACCCCTCCAAATTGTGTCTTTATGTTACCCTCCCATTTAGACTGTAAGCCCCAAGGGGTAGGGCCCCCCATCATCTTGTCTCAACAATGTGTAATTATATTTTATATTTATGCAAACTGTATTTATAATAATGCACTTATTGTTACTGATTAATGCAGTGATCCCTTGTTTGTACTACTAAATTATTGTTACTGTACAGTGCTTTGCCCTCAAGGAGCGCTATATAAATAAAAATATACATACATACATACAAAACTGACAAAATACAGGTATGGGACTGTTATCCAGAATCCTTTGGACCTGGGGCTTTCCAGATAACATTTTGTAATGTGGAACTAAATACCTTGTGGTAGATTTACTAAAGGGTGAAGAGACAATGACAATGGTGGCAATGATTCACCAGCGTTACAGCTTTCAGTCACGCTAGCGTTCACACTCTTAACGCTAGGCAAATTTTCACTCCGACAAAGTGTTGCGAAGGTGATAGAGGCTAGCATTCACACTCTTAACGCTAAGTGAATTTTCACTCTGGCAAAGTGTTGCGATGGCTGGGAAGTCGATGCTGGTGAATTTTCGCCCATAGTAAATTTGGCCCCCATAAGTCTAGTAGGAACTTAAGTAAACATTAAAGAATCCCAATAGGCTGGTTTTAACTCCAATAAGGATTAATTATATTTCAGTATGGATCAACTACAAGGTACTATTTTATAATTACAGAGGAAAAAGGAAGTACTTTTTAAAAATTTGGATTATTTCAATTAAATTGAGTCTTTGGGCGATAACTTTTTCTTAATTCAGAATTTTCTGGATAACAGGTTTCCAAATAACAGATCCCATAGCAGTACCTTAATTCGCTGCAAGAACATTTTTGTGAAATATGCGAAATAATCCAATTTTCTTTTCTTACTCTGCTTTCCATACCTGTTTTAGTTAATTTTGCATGTATTTTTTGCAGATTCTGATTCCAAATGTGTTTATGTTGCCAGTAATACAGAATTAAAAGAAAAATAAATAGACGTTTCCTTTCTATCAGCATCCTTCACCTTATTATTAAATCACATAGATTTTAATCTCTTTCTCTTACATTTTTCCCCCTGGTAAATACAAGGGAATGCATTTATGCAAAAGCACTTTGAAGAGAGACCATTTCTCTTCTGGGATTTTTACTTTGAAGATTTTATCTTAGTTAATATGCTGTAATGATTATTTTAGCAGAATAAAATTAGTGTTTCTAAAATTAAAAGTTCTAGTTGATCTTATAAAATATAATTTTTCAGAATATATTTCAAATGAGACCATATGGTAATCATTATTGCCCAGGCTGGGATTACTGAATAAGGGTTATTTTCTCATTTCACAAGAATTCAGTTATTATAGCCTGGTAAGCCCTATACTTAAATTAGTTTTGCCTACTGATGTTCATAAATCCCTTTTAAATAGCAAAAACACAACACTACCCTTTATTATAAATAATTCCAGCATCAGTCCTTGCTTTGATTTCCATAACTTTAGACTTTATTTCAGAACCTTAGAATGTACTAAATTGATCAGTTGTTGAAAGTCAAGGATTGTACCCAATGGGGATGGACAGAATCCACTATTTTTGAATTTGGCCAAACCCTGAGTCTTCATAAAGGATTGGCTGAATGCCAGACAAAATCTGAATACTGCACCCTATAGGGCAATGTAAGGTTAAAAAGAAATGTTAAAATATGTCCTTTAGTTAGTTAGACAAAAAGTCTTAGATACGGCTGAATCCTTCTGAAAAAAGATGAATCCTGAAATAATCCCAAACAAAATCCTGGATTCAATGTATCCCTAGTACCCAATCCAGAAATCTTGAAATAAATGTAGGGATCCATAGGGTTAAGTTCAAATATGGTCTTAAAATCCCAGATGGTTGGAAATCCCCTAGTGTGGCCAACTAATGGTTGGTCAGAAGGTGTCCCTGTTGAGCCATTTCTTCAAATAGCTAAGCTGCCATATGCACAGTGTCATTCTAATGTTTCTCTGCAGTCGGGAGTGCCCCAAGCCTGAATGAGCTCAACCCTGCATGGTTTAGAGCTTGGAGGCAGCGAAGATACTGACTTGAAATTAGAAGTTGTGCTGTGCTTGCACTTCAGACAGTGCCTGGAGCTGTGTGCTGAAGAATAAAGCAGTATGTCGTGCTCAGCTAGGATAACTTGGGAGCCATTCTGAGGATTGAGTCACTGTGGATGCCTCACACTTCTCATTTGCGTCCCTGGTGACTTGTGCCTGAGGGAGTGTATTGTTCCAGCATGTCCCCTGTTTAAGAATAGGGGTTGTTAGTGTGCCTGCTCCATCAGAGCAACTACCACTGTCTATTTGGGGAAGTATTTGAGCAGGAAGTGCTACCTGGGCAAACTTTAACAGCTGTAATATAAAGTTCTATTTCTTTTACTGCTATGGTGTGGTTAATCAATTGTTCCTATGGGGCCACCTGTAGGTATATCCCTGGATCCCATTGGTGGAGGCACTGCCATGGAAAGAAATTATCAGTACCCTTTGATTTAGCAAAGGGGATTCAGAACCTGTGGATGCTAAGAAATTATTGTTGTATATCCTATGGCACAGTGGTGTTAGATAAACTAATTTTGTTGTTAATCAGGCTAATGTCCAAAAGTTTCCTTCCTTTCTAGTCTGGCTGTCCATTAATTGGCACTAAAGCTTGGATTGACTCCAAACTTCCCTTCATTAGAAAAGCAAACTGGACTTTTCAGAATGTTGCAATCTATAGAATTAGATCTATGTGCTTATTACCTACCTGCAATTTGATTGTAAACTTGGGGGCACATTTACTAAGGGTTGAAGTGAAAATTCAAATTAAAAAATTTAAATAATTTTTGTCTACTTCGACTATCGAATAGCTGAAAATTCGATTTGAATTGAAAAAAATAGAAAATTAGAATTTTAGAATTTTGAAGTACTGTCTCTTTTTAAAATCTGATTCGACACTTCACCATCTTAAACATGCTGAATTGCTATTTTAGCCCATGGTGGACCTCCTGGAACCTTTATTGAGTTTTTTTGAATTTTTTTTTAAATTCAAAGGATTTTTGCCGAAATCATTGAAATCGAATAATGCATTCAAACGATTCAGATGATTGTTATTCAATCAAAAATTGACTTATTCGATCCTTTTTCGAGCGAAAATTCAGAATTCGACCCTTAGTAAATCTGCCCTTTGGTGTTCATGAGATTAAAGATTACAGATCTTATTTATCCAGGTAAAGTTGTTGTACCATGTTAGCCAGTTACAGTTCCTTATTCAGCTTAAAAAATAAAGATCTAATTTATCATTATGGATAATGTTTCAACTAAAAAAAATACACCTCACTCTCAAGGCAGCAATGAGTGTATATTTTTGCACTCCATAGAGAGGTTAGTGGCACATTGGCATGCCGTGGAAGGACATATAGCCTGCATGTCATTTAGAGATTTAAATGCATGGACACCAATCACATCAATCATGCCCCTCACCACTTCCTATAAATTATTTTAATGAGCCAATTCATCCTAATAGAACGTATTATAAGGACAAAATGACACAGTACATACAGTATACATAAAGGTGTTTAAAGCACATGAACAAACAGCAGAAATTAGCACACAATGCACACAAATTACTGACATTAAATCTAACATATTGCTATAGAGTCGTAGGTGGGGACAAATTTGGTCCATCTCCAGATATTACCTTACCTGCTAAATTAACAGACTAAAATGCTAAATTAACAGACTAAAATGCTTGTTTGTTCCAACTTAATTCAGTTTTCCTATTTACACAGACTAGTTAGAATACAGTACTTTTATTTGTAATATATATATATATATATATATATATATTTAAATTCCCCAAAAACAACTTTGTCCAGAAAGGCTGATACCTTTGTATTCAAGCATATATAATTAAACTGATTTTCAGCAACAGATCTCTTCTTAGTGATCTACTGGTAGAAAATCAAGTTGTAATAATTTTTAATGCCTCATTGGACTTATAAGAGTTGAAATCCTGCAAACCATTCTAGAAAATAGATTTTGATTGATACCCCTTTTTTTCTAATTATATGGAAGAAGACATTGCTATTGAATAATTGCTTTGGAACTACCTGGGAGAATTTATTATTAAAACCTTACCCAAGTACATATTTTACTGAGCTGTGAAGATCATATAAATATAATGTTGTAAGTATCCCCTTATGTAACAAATCAATTTCATTTATCACAATCTGAAAGCCAGATAATGCAATTTAATGAAAAATAATCTGTACTTCGGCAAAAGTAAAATGTGCTCATTTTCTCAATTCGAAATCTTGAACAGGATAACCAAGTTTCCTTTATGTTCTTCAGATTAAACAATTATTGCAAAGTTAAATATAACAGGTTATAACTGGCAAAGTTTTTTATTTGGATAGTTTTGTTGTATCTTTATTACTCTTTTCTGCTTAATTGCAAATGTCATATCACATCAACAGATTAATTATGCTACAATGGTGTATCTGGCTCAATACCGTGCAGCAATTGTAGGAATTTACTCTAGCTACATGCATCTATGTCCGATTGCACCCAGATGTACTCTAAACCATGCCTATGAATGAGTTTACTTGCCCCTTTTGGGGTCTACTTAGTAAAACCTTTCCCATAAATAGTCATTGTTTAATATAACAAACCTTGCTCCATATAGAGGCATACCATCATGCACCTGTTTATGAATTAACCTTGGAGCAAGTTATGATTCATGCATTTGACATAATAGAACTTATGCACAGCTCTACTCAAACATGAGTGATTTCCTCTTTAGTGAAAATATTTCACTCATGAGTGAAAATATTTCCAAATATGGATGCCTAAACCAATCTCTTGATGGGCTGTTGATATTACTATTTTTACCATTAATAACCTTCTACTGCTTCTGTAGAATCTATTCAAATGTGAGATTACTAGGGTTTTTGTGATTTTAGAAAATTGTGGGCTAAAAAGTGTGGTCTGTGAATTTTTTCAATTGGATTCTAAAGATTTATCAAACAAAAAATGCAGAATTCTGATATAAAAACCTGATGGTGGTACTGTATATTTCCATTATTTAGGCTATTTTATTACTTGAGTTTTCTCATAAAGCCAACAAGAATCGTTGTTTTTTTTCGCAAACTGACAACATAATTTCCCCCCTATTCTTGTAAAATTGTTCATTCAAAAAATGTATTACAATTTTATTAAATATATTGCCTAACATGTAGTATTGGTCTAGTTATCAGCAATAAGCGGCTTTTTTTTCACACAAAATGCTACTTTTTTTTCAATTGATTAAAAAAAATCCCAAACCCGAATGCCCTTAATTTACCAATAATTATTTACAATAAGATTGGTGTGACAAAAAGTCGAATTGTGCAAAAGTCGAATTGTGCAATTTTTCCTGGTTTAACTAAAAGATCCTAATGATGCTGTGATGAGTGAGAATTAAATATAATTATGAAATGAAAAGTTATTTTTGTCTTTCCTTATTTGTAGATACTCCCTGGGTATTTGATCAACCTACCTTTCACTTTATTCAAATGTTCCCAGGAGTAGCCTTTTTGTAGGAATGTATACTGTATCTAATATAAGTAATTCAAAAAAACTACTGGACTTGCTGAAAAAGTTTAATGAAGAAGTTTCACTGCTCATCTGAACAGCTTCTTTATTTCAACTGACTGGTGTGGGGAGTTCTCGGCATATAGAGAATCACAGTTGCACATGGTAACTCTTCAGAGAAGTGATTTGGTGTAGTTACTGTGATAGGATTAACAATGTGTCATGCAACTCCTAGAAACAGGTTTTACTTGTGAGAGTGGCATGAATGGATGTGTGTTAAGAAACCGCCAGGGTACAGATGTGAGAACAGCATTGTATGTAGCAGACTGGTGCTGTTGAAGGCCCCCGCCTCTGTTCAGGGATGGTTTCTCCACCTTGACATGAATTTCCTCTTTCATGCCTCTTTCACGCCTCTTTCAAACCAGTGGTCTTCTTTATCCAAGATTTGGACATTGGACACTTCAAAGCAGGGACAGCCGAGTCTTGCTGGATGATGTCACAGGCAGAATAACAGGGGAAGGATTCCTCTTGTCCCCTACATAAGTAAAGCCCTCCTTTCCACTTCCTCCATTTACAAGTTAGCAACAATGAGAGAGACTGGAGAACCCATTGCACTGTATTTCACTGAATTTATGCTGCTGACAATGGGCCTTACTGGTGTGCCTTCTTTGTGTATCTCGGGGAGTCCGTATAAACATGGTGTGGCTTCTCTGGGGTATAAAACTTGATTGATTGTTTTTTTCCTTTTCAAGTTGTTGTAAGCAACCTATCACTTTTTTCTTGTAACAGCTGGTTGGGTCTTTCCTTTAAGGTTCATATGTATTGCAATCACTGAGTAGTGTAGGTATCTTGCAGTGATAGTCAGTTGAGTAGAGAACTATGCATCGCCCTTTATCTGCTAGCAGGATAGTGATGTTCGGGTCCTTACTTAGAGAACTGAGAGCTCTCCTTTTTTGTACAGTCAAGTTAGAGGTGTTCTGGTACTTGACAAGGCAGCTGATCCACACCAGTCAGTTGAACTGAAGAAGCAAGTTCAGTTGCGTTTTTTTTTATACAGGTATAGATATACTATGACCTAGATGAATGAAAATCTTCATAGTCTATGTAGAAAGTATTAAACCATTAGCGAGGATGAATAAAGGAAATATATGTGAAATCTAATGTATACACCAGAAAATGTAAATATAATCTTAAATGTAAACTCATCAGGAAGATAATGGTTCAGTTTGGCAACATATTTGGATTACTTGTAGAGCTGCTTTTATTGTGTTTGAAAGACTTGATAAAAGCTGAATTGTACCATTTTTTCAGATTGTTACTGAAAACTGTGACTTTTTTGGGTTTGATGCCCGAAACCTGTGCCTTTTCTGATTTGACACCCAAAGCCACAAAATATTAGAATTATTGAACAAATAAAAATAATTTTTTTGATTTTTATTGCATTGCAAATCTTATATACACATTGTCACGGTCACGGTACTCCCAACCGCACGTGACTTCAGGTGTGGCTGTCAGGGGTCACTCAGTCTCTCACCCACCTTGCGCACAGGTTAGAATAGCATAACAGCACCCCAAACACCAACCAACACCCACAAACACACACAACTTGCTGCCACCACTCTCAACTTCACACTGGTGTTGAGAGAAACCAGGTATTCTAGTAGTAAAGGGGGTAATTCAACCACACACTTCCTACCAGCACTCAAATGGTTAACTAGCATACATACAGACTAGCATTTCCATTCAGCATGCAGAGGGTTAAGGCTCACAGTTACTCTCTTTCAGGCTAGGTTCTTTTAGAGCACCAAAGACAATCTTATTAAGTTGTAATTTTAATATTATAAAAGGTATAACAGTGCAGTTAACAAAATGATATTACAAAAAGAGACATACAATCAATAATACAAACAGTTATAAAATAAAAAGGGAAAACATGGAAAACCTATACTTAGCTTCAAGATATAGAATTCCTGGTCCTGGAGGCAAGGGGAAACAAACGGGATAACTTCCAATCGCAATTGGTCCTCCAAAGTAAATCCCACTCTTAGTCAGAAGAGCTGACTATTTATCAGTGATTTCAGGGCATCAGGTAACTGCACACTCCCTCAGGAATGTAAGGGGGCGTGGCCTAGCAGGACACAGACTGAGTTTTTATGACCTCCTGTGAGGAGCAACTGGACCAAGAATACAATGATCATAACTCCCTATAGGAACATAGGAGAGACATGATATTATATTCATTGGTTATGAATTCTCTCCTGGATTCCATAGATACTAAACATCAATACTGTGTGACCTGCCCCTGCCCTGATATTCACATCGGATACATAGAGTATCAAACCTAGTCATGTTTGGTCTCATCTGAAAGCCAATATTAATTTGAACCCATCACTAGTTTTTAACACTGTTGGTACAACAGGTCTGGGTTCTGTGAGGATGAATATGTTTTTTGGTTGTATTATTGGTGACCTTCCCTTCACCTGTGAGAAGCCTTTGTGTGAACTTTAAGTTCTCCCTCCTTGGGCTGTTATTTTATGGCCAGGGCTTGGAGAAGGGCATAAGAGGTTGTGATCCTGTTACACATGGCTGACTCCAGACCTTAGTGAAGAGAGGCCTGTTATGTGTCTAATTTAGTCAGAAATACTTTTTCATCATACCTTGGCCTGTATTATTAACTATTACAGGCCTGTATCATGACACACATTGTGAACCTTAAACACCTGCTTGAAGGTGGCATAAACTTTTGGGAATTTTCATTACTTAAACTGCACACTATCTATAGAATTTGCAATTACTATCCTATTGTAGTGTTTGGACCAAAGTGTTTGTAATTGAAAAATTGTTCACTTTGTGAACAAATTGCGGAGGATTTTAGCGTTAACAACCAATATTACATTCCCACAAATGTTCATACACCTAGGGGTAGATTTATCAAGGGTCGAATTTCGAAGTAAAAAAACTTTCAAATAGGACCATCAAATTTTTTCCGAAGTGTTTTTTCAATTGAAAACTGACTGTTTTTGATCAAATTAAAATTTTTCGAATCGTCAGATTAAGTCATTCGATATGAACAACTTCCTCCAAAAATATTTGATTTCTCAAAAATTTCAAAAAGACTCCATAAAAGTTATAGGCGATCTCCCAAAGGCTAAAACAGGAATTTAGCAGGTTTAAGGTGGAGAAGGGTCAAATCCAAATTTTTCAAAGAGACAGTACTTCAATTTTTGGGTGGTCAAATTTTTCAATTCAAATCAAAATTTTTCAATTCAAATTGAATTTTAGCCTATTTGATAGTCGAAGTACCCAAACATTACTTCAAAATTAGTATTTTTTTATTCGAATTTTCACTTTGACCCTTGATAAATCTGTCCCATAAAGTTTATTATGCTACAAAACTTGACATCTACATTTTAAGGCTAATTTAACTATGTTGTGGCAACTCTGGTCGATATCATATACTTTTCATAATATGATACTGATCCAGCTTCTGAAAAGAATATAACAGTATAGCTTGCACTAATCTTGTCACCCACCTGATTTTAAAATTTTATGCTTGACTCGATAATCTACGTATTTGGCTTTTGCTATTTCAGTACTGATGTCCTAATGGAGGCAGAGCATTTTTGCCTAGTATTGATAAATAAACCACAAAGGAGCCACTAAAATGTCCTATGTGCCATACGCCTTGGGATACATGGGGAAATAATAATAGTAATAATACAATTTGCACTTTGACAACAAATCAAATTGTTGCTTTCATTGTTTTAAATTAACCTGGCTGACCAATGCTACGGGTGCTAATCAACATTCCAATTACAATTTTCCCAAATTCCAAGTATTAAACTTTTGATCTGATTAATATTCTGAACGTTTCACCTTGTGTTTTGAGGGCAAAAGAAACATTTCCATGAAGTACAAACTTGCATTAAAGAAGAAAGACAGTTTATAAATATTATTGAAAGCTTGGTTTATACAAATGAGAAAATATGCAGACCAGGGTAATGTCATTAAAGAAGAAAGACAGTTTGTAAATATTATTGAAAGCTTGGTTTATACAAATGAGAAAATATGCAGACCAGGGTAATGTCAAGAGCGCTTGCCGCTCCCTTCCGTCTCGGCGCTGCGCAGATCCAAGATGGCGGCGCCCAGTGAATACATGTGGGCGCAAGGACGCCGGCGCCCGAGCGCCGGCGCGATGACGTTGCGTGCTATGGCGCCAAATTCAAACTTAAAAGGACGCCGAAGACCCGGGTTCGATGCCCGAGTATAGCTCAATCTTGCATTGTGTTTCTGGGTGTTCCTGTTATCCTGCTATTCCTGTTATTGATCTCCAGCCTGTTTCCTGACCTTGATTCCTTGTTGCCTGCCAACTTGAACCCTTGCCTGGACTCTGACCTCTCTATTGGATTTCACCTTGAACTGTGCCGCTGGCCCCCGCTGACAGGTAATTATTAGTCCTGTGTAAATTACTTGCTTCACAAGACAGTAGCCTTTTGGCTACCCATGCTTGATCTGACTTAAAGGTGTTGCATAATTTCAATTAATTTCATCTCTTACATATCCTTATAAGTGCAAATGAGCAGAACCAAAAATATAAATTTTATTGTCATGTAATAGCATGCAAATAGTTAAATGCCTGGAGTGTTACAATATGGATAATCAAAACAACAATTAGATACAAGATGCACATACAGTTCACTAATGCACATTTTTTTTTTAGATCACATGGACCATGGACAAATGATATTTAT
>CM044434.1:15209112-15221426 GCA_024363595.1 Xenopus borealis | reverse complement strand
AATTTGGAGGTGTTGAACTTGATGGACTCAGTCTTTTTTCAACCCAATTTAACTATGTAAATATGTAACCTAACAGTCCCATCTCAGTCTGTTAGTTACAGTTTCTAATGATAACAGATGCCTGCTGCACAAATAAGGCAGCCCCCTCATACAGGAACATGGGGGATCAGACAGGTAATGTAAATGCATCATACAAATACTTTATGGCAAATTTAGAAGTAGCTTTCAAAGCCAGTTATTATAATAGATGTAAAAAAGAGTTTAATTTCAGGTGTCAGTAGCTCTTTAAGCTATCATTGCTACCTATTACAGATGGCAAATATGAGTGTGTAATATCATCCCAGTCATCCAGGTTGAGGTATGGTATGTTCTGCTACATGCTCTAATTTACTTGATGATATAGCAAGTGTGTGTCTGGATCCCATAAAGACCGATGAAGTACTCAAGTAACTGATATCAGTTAGGGATGGCTAATATTTAAGCTGATTTGGTCAAAGAGCTGTCCACTTGATGAAGATTGCCTGAACACTTGCATACACAAATTTTCTGATTCTTGGCTATAAGTTTTGTAAGCAACCTGATATGGACCTGATGCACCCACTTACTTACTTAAGGAAAATACACTATTGGTAGGTATCCAACAATGTCCTTTCTTTGGGTTATGGGCCTTCTTAATGAGGGCTCCTGAGAGGAAAGTATAAAAACTGAATTAAAGTAAATTCCACTGTTCCATACTGTTATGCTTAGATTTGTCTTTATATCCCCTTTAGAATGTCTATATAATTGATTTGTCTGTCACTGTGTTAGTTTGATTGTTGAACAGTTTGTAATTATATTATTCTGTAGGAGAAAGTGTAGCACCAACTCTGTCACTGATGTGTATTTGTACCACCTGTGTGTCCCAGTTACCAAGGCATGCAGCAGTCTTTCCTCTACAGCACCTGTGCATGTGAATCTAGGTCTAGACATTAGTATAGTGAAGGTACTATTTAAAGAGTATAAATATGAGCTTTGATGTGAATACATGTTCAAATATTATAGCACAACATAAAATTAATTGTTGTAAAATGAACCTTTTTTATTCGCTTTTTAGGAAAAGGCTTTTTGCTTTAAAATATTTTTTCTTTGTGTTAAAACACAAGTATTTGAATGAAAAATTCCTTGCAATCGTCTGTCAAGATCCATTTGAAGTATGTACCATTGCTGTCAATCAAGACCCACATTGATACGTGGTAGTTTTATCCCTGCTACTAAGCATAGTGATCAAACAGATAGGGGTGATTTATTTATGGCCATACTGGGGTTTTCTAGCATTTAGCCAGAGGTTCTAATTTTATCACATTTACAAATATTTTCCCTGAAAATGTCAATTTGTGATCATCTGTGAGCATTCAAAATATAGTGGGTTAAAATTTTGCTAGTATAATTCTATAGAGGACCCAAAGGATTAATTTTCTACTCAAGAAGCCCTGGGTACAGGGTTTAGAGAATTATTCATGCCCTAATCTATTTAAGGAGTAACACATTGTGTATCCTCTTTAGTATCTGTCCAGGACCGGGGGTAGATGTATTGAGATTTGGGAGCATAAGTGCCCAATATTAAGTTTTGGGCTCTAAGGTGACTAGTAATCTTAGAGAAGTCAAGGATCAGGGATAACTATGTAAACCTAATGTAATCAACTCATAGGAAACCACCTTTCAAACCATCTAGGAGAAGTAGTGTGGAGTCCTCAGCCAGTTGGTTCCCGACTTCAGTGAGCCTTACAGTTAGTCCAGAAAATTGGAAACTGCTGGGGAAGCCTCAAATAAAGAGACACTCAGCAACATTTTGCTCTTACATGAGCCATTCAAGATCAAGAATTATCTTTGTAGAAAAGAAGGCTCATTCTTTTTGGATTGTGTGCAATATTATGAACTTAAATTGTAAAATAACCACTAAGAATGGTTCTGGATTTCTGAAGTTCCGAATCAGAATGTGATGTTTGGAAGGCAGATTTCTGTAATAGATATAGACATTTAGAATATCTTCATATGCTATTTGGAATTTGCAATGATCGAACCTCATCTTTTAACAATTTTTCTGAAGTTATTTGAGCAATTACTGACTTAACTAAGATGATTCAGATGATGACCTCAAGCTTAAGAGGAATTTGACTGTTTTAAAAAAAAATACAGTGCCTGTCTTGTCTTAGTCTGATCCTTCTCAGTCATTTGTGCTAGACGTCAATGCCGCCAAATATGATTTCACTGATAAGTGATAAGCATACCAAAGCACCATTGTTCACAAATGGTGAACTATTTAATTAGATAGGATGCTGTGACACAATTTTCTGTGCTAAATGGTATAAGTGGGCTAAATGTGTTTAGATATTCTGTGTTAAACACCAAACTCAAAGTGACTTCATGTATTTGCATGGCACAAATTACAGCTTGTCTTTACACAATGCCAAGTGCATTTTAAAATCTATCATTATAAGCACAAAGATCTCACAAAAATACTAAAAAGTAAGAATACACTTCATATTCTTAATGACAGTAAAACTGTAAACTTGCACATACAGTATATCTTAGAAAACTTGCATGACGTAAAAAAGTTAATCTGTTCTCTTTTGCTTCAGCAACAAATTCATAACATTTGTTAAAATTAAAAAAGTGTTTTTTCCGTGACGATAATCTTAATAATTTTTTGTGGCAAAAAGTTCATGTTGACATTTTGCATCAGTTTTGCAAAAAGTTACTGATGGCAAAAATGTAGAATTTTGCTTCAAATAATTGCCTCTATAGTTTTCTTTATCTGTGTATCTATTCTTTCTATCTATATTTCTCTTCATCTGTGTATCTATACTGTTGTGCTCAAGTTTACATACACTAGCAGAATTTATGATTTTTTAGAGAATATAAATGATAACACAAAAAGTTTTCTTTCACTTGCGGTTAGTGGTTAGCTGAAGCCATTTATTGTCAAACAACTACCCAAATTACCCTGATCAAAATTGTACATACCCCAGTACTTAATACAGTGTATTGCCCCATTTAACATAAATGACAGCTTGAAGTATTTTGTGGTAGTTGTGGATGAGGCTCTTTATTTTCTCAGATGGTAAAGCTGCCCAATCTTCTTGGCAAAAAGCCTCCAGTTACCATAAATTCTTGGGCTGTCTTGCATGAACTGCACGTTTTAGGTCTTTAGGCTCAAAAAAATTTCCAATGCCTTTGTAGCTAACACATGCCCAAAACATCAGCGATCCACCACCATGTTTCACAGTAGTAATGGTGTACCTTTCATCATAGGCCTTGTTGACTCCTCTCCAAACGTAGCATTTATGTTTGTGGCCAAAAAGTAAAATTTTAGTCTCATCACTCCAAATTACTTTGTCCCCTCCCCTTTATAAGCACAAATTTTCATCTGAATCAGAGCACTGGGGGTTTGCGCACAGGAAATAAAAAAAACTATTGTATCTCATCCCCAGTGTTTCTGAGCCAATGTGGGTGTGGTTGAGCAGAATGCTGCCCCCTAAAATTCTGCCGCCCTAGGCCCAGCATTGGTGGCCTTCCACAAATCCTAGCCTGGCCACCTGTCACTCCTGAAGTTGGCAGCTCACTGACAGCAGGGGGGGAACCTGCTAATCAAATAATGTGTAGCATGGCATAGCCCCCCCTAAAGTTAACCCCTTTGTGGTCCCCATGCTATTGCATGAAGGGGACCCTGGCCTCCAATTTTTTCAAAACTCCAGGGGGAGGTGCTGTCCACCAATAATTTTTACCATGTAGGTGGCCACATGTAGGTGGTCCTGGCCACAACCAATTTTAAAAATTTTTAATGGCCCTCGCCAACAATGTTTTTTATGTAAGGTCGGGGGCCCTATGGGTTGGGTCTGCAGTGGGGTGGGCTGGACCCAGGACATTTTGTGGTACAGGGCCTACAATTTCTGATGGCTTCCCTACCCTAGACACATTATGAAAATAGGCAGAATAAAGTGATATTGTAAGACATTCCTAATTTGCAAGATAATATGGCTAATAAGCAACCAATAAAATTAAAGGGCATTATACACAATATACAGATTATATACCTATATATATATATATATATATATATATGTTGGAAGCACTGTGATGGAAGCACTGTGACAGGAACTGGTCGACTTTTCGGTCTCTGCCTAAGACCGATAAGACCAATTAATTATGAAGTTTTAATGATAATACAAATCCCAGTGGGCACCTTTGATTTTTTGGATAATTTAACCACAGTAGGTAGCACCTGGGTATTTTCCTGTGAACGGTGTGCGCTGGCCTTTTTCAGTGGGATTCGGACAAATCCTTCTGCCCAGCCGAACTGAACCCTAATTTGCATATGCAAATTTGGGGTGGGGAGGGACATTGCATGGCTTTTTGTCTCAAAACAAGGAAGTAAAAAATGTTTTCCCCTTACCACCCCTAATTTGCATATGCTAATTAGGGTTCTGATTTGGTTCAGATTTATATATATATATATATATATATATATATATATATATCTGAAAAACCACTTTGAAAGTTAGACAAACCGCTTGACTCTTTTGAATACTCTATCCCATGTCGACAACTAAACTTCTTCAGCAGAAAGCTAAACATTGCTTAAACAGTTACCATGTCAGAGTAACTTGGGACTGAGATGGGAAACATAACTTATAAATAATACCCCCAAAACCTTTAGATAACTAAACTACAGAACCTATAATCCAGGATATGAATAATAAATAAACATTACTGTATATCCTCATAATCAAAATCCAATAAATGTGTTGATCCACAGATGAATAAGGCTGGGGCTGTAGACAGTAAATCTATCTTTGAAATAAGTTTATTATTGTACAAGTTAAACTTTTTCAGGATAAGAGCAATATCACCCATGCTACATTAAACACTGAGATGCAAGGTAACCATATGTTATCAAAGACGCACTCGTACATTTCTTATTAAAAGCTACAAATTAGAGTAAATAACATCCATTAAGAGAAGGAAAAGTAAATTGTACTGGAAAATATTGAAACTATGGATAGAGTGTTTTTAAATCCCCTGATGACTTGAAAGCCCATATTTAATACATAATACCACTGCAAAGGGCTACTTAAAGTATTTGTTTTTTGGTTTCTAGTTGTTCTATGATTG
Source organism: Xenopus borealis (assembly GCA_024363595.1). Lineage (NCBI taxonomy): Eukaryota > Metazoa > Chordata > Amphibia > Anura > Pipidae > Xenopus > Xenopus borealis. Next base: position 15,216,275 of record CM044434.1, on the reverse strand, counting down.
TCCTTTATAAAGATGTCACTGAGCCATTTCATGTGTCTACTTTTAAAATCAATGAAGGTATCAGCAATTTTTAAGAAAGCTTTGTGATGTGGCAAATATCAATTTTTATTAAGAAAGCAGGAGAGAATCATACGTTTTATATATATTATTATGTGGGAGGGTTTTTTAACCAATTTCCAATTCCTTATCAGCGCTTCTGTATCTCTCAACCCCTTGATATCTGCCCCCTTCAACTAAATGCTGAAGTAAAAATAATGTTAGAGTAACAACAAAAGCAATCACAACTTTGCCACTTTTATTACAATTCGATAATTATAGTTTGCTATTAGATTTCTTTTTGCAAATTTTGGAATGTAGGAATGTTTTGAATGTTTCCAGAACACATATAGAGAAGCATTGCTTCCTGTTGAATGCAGAGGCTTGCCTTGTGTACAAGATTTTGGTTTCTTATTTGAGTGGGAAATGCCATTGAGTACAGAGCTGCTGCTGCTACTGGTGCACTCAAAGGGCCTCTGGACATATACTTGGACAGACCAATATGTTTCTGATGTGCATGCGGATGAGAAGAGAACAGGTGCTAAAGATGCATTCAGAGTGAGAGATCCACAGAGGAATTCTCTGTGTCTTAAAAGATCTTTATTCAAATGGAACCTGACTTCAGAAACTGGAAACATTGTTGTCTGACTGAAAGGAAATAGTCTAATTTAAGGTACAAACAGTTTAATATAAAGATCAACATCCAAACAAAAAGTCAGGACAGGCAGCAAAATAGCATGGCCAATAACATGCAGAATGGTCATGAACCAAGGCTCAGCCATTATAGTGCACCCAGGAACTCACTCAAGAAGAACCTATATTTGGGTATTGAACATGGGTCGCTGGAATTATTTTTTATTTTCAAATCTGAAGCCAAACCTCAGCACAATGATGCCACAACATCTTAGATGCAGTACCGGACACTAGAGAAATGCCATTGGGCACTCCTCATGAACAGGTATTTATTTTTAAACTGTGATGTATTAAGAACAAAGTAGAAATATATATCAGGTCTATGAAGAAAACCTTTACATTTTCAAGATTGCCAACGCTAATTTCTGAGGGATCACCTAATCCAGGAGAAGGTCAATAACTACTATTGGTTAATACGTATCTGGGGCACTCATCTGCAGTATTAACTCTTGTTACTACATCATTTATTCTTACATGAAACCAACAAAAGTTTTCAGGGGTCATGCTCTTATCTAGGAAGAGGATAGAGACCACTTTTTGTTCACACAAATTGACAGAAGAGTTTAGCAGTTTATCCAACAGATTTGGGCCTTCCATATGGTATAAGTGCTACAGAATGTGTTTCAAAGGCAATGAGCTTAAATCTGTCATCTTTACATGTTTCAACAAATGTCACATGTCTTCTCTCTGAGTATTTGTCCAATGTACCATAGCACACAAGGGTTGAATGTTGCAAAAGTGATTTATTGGCTCTCTCTGAGTATTGAGATATTACCATTTCATAGTAACATAGAATTACATACTGTAGAAGCACATTGTGGCAAAGGAGAAAATGTACAGAACCTAGGTTTCAGATTGGTTTGGTATGTTGCTATATTATAACATATGTATGCATAGAACATAATATATAAATATATGTATATACTCCCTTTGTATATGAACCCTTTAAATAATAAATAAAGGACAAATTATAAAGTTGTCAATGTCCCGACAGATTTGCCTATTAAGACAGATAAAAGATACAGGGTAGAATATAATTGCATTAAATTAAAAACAGAAACAAAGCATGAGCTTATAAGAATCAAGCAAATGAATAAAAGAACAAATGATTACCAAGAAGTAAATACAAGATGAAAAATCCACAAATCCACATGGACACCTTGAGCCCATAAATTAATCACGTGACACCATACCTTTAGGAGCTGACTAAGGAAACACCTATTTGATACAAATGAATAATGAAACAAAAGGCCATGGAAGAACAATGAATGATGAACACTGATCAATAAATAATGAGCAATGAAGGATGAACCATTGTGAATCATACATAAACAATGATTAATCAATAATGAACAATGAATTTTAATCAAAAAATTAAATGATTTTGTACTGTTTTAATTATTAAACTAAAATTCTTGATTATGTAGGGTTTGCCTCTCTAGTGGCAGTCTATACATTCAGACATCTACTTATTAAGACATTTTTCTTCAGAAGATGATCAGTAGAGGAGAAGATTAAGCCTCATGCTGTCTCAATTTTTGCTGTCAGAGCAAAAATATACATATAAGATTCATCCCTTACAAAATAAGTCAGAATGCATTCCTTTCTCGTGATTTCTTGTGAAAAGTGTGTAATACAACTATAATTTGGGGAAACAGGTTAATAGATGGAGGGATGAGTTGAAGGATGGTGATTAAGTGATCCCACTCTAACTGAGTACTCCTGGGCTTTGTCTCTGGTTTTTACTTTTTGTCAACTCCTTGCAGGCCTCTGCAGGTCCAATCACTGAATTGATTAACCATACAGCAGTCTTGCCCAATGATTATAAATATGCTGAGGCCTTGGGATATTCCCAAAATTTCTGGCATGCTTATCAAACCTAGGAATTCAATTGTCAATGATTTAGCATATTTTATTTCCCCCAAAAATGTAATTGCACTTAGATGCAAAGTACAAAAATGGTACAATCTACCATGTTTTCTCCACAATGCATAATTTCCTCCAAAATTCCAGCATCATTGCCTTGCATCTACTGCAGAATTTTTCACTGGACACCAGGCATCCATTATGTTGTGAGAATCAATACTATAGATGCAATTTGTGTGCCATTTGTATATCTTGCACAAGCTGGGTATATATAATCATGTGGAAGTGCATGGGTTTTAACTAACTAGTGCCTTGTTTGTTTAATGTTTATCTGGAAAATAAAACACATGGGTACAAAAGAAAAAATGGCACCATGTGGTTTACCAATACCTAAGTATACTTAGTTTTTACAAAAACACTGGTCTCAAAATACACATCCAGTTAGATCTATCCTGATCGTTATTGTTAATGGATCTGAACAATCTTTTAAAAATTTCCTGATTTTAAGCATTAATATACCTAAATTGAATTGAATGGTCCTTATCGGGGTGTACCCTATCCAATTAGGAAATAATGGTGTAATTTGGTAGAACAATCCATCCATTGTGGTTAGTTCCTCACCATTTATTATTATTATTATTATTATTAATAACATGTATTTCTATAGCGCCAACATGTTTCGTAGCGCTGTAAAGTGAATGTGATTATACAACTAAATCACATGAATTACATGCATAGAACATAAGGAGTTACATACATCACAATAAATACTGGTACAGGAGGTGAGGAAGGCCCTGTACAGAAAAGCTAAAGGGAAGAGAATGATAAAAGGTGTGGGCAAGATCAGAGTAAAGCGGGTGTGAGTAGTAACAGTAGTAATGTAAGCGGTATTGCATTGAGTAGTTAACAGTGAGGGTATGCTTCTCTAAAAAAGTGGGTTTTTAGAGATTTCTTGAAAGATTGGGAGAAAGTCGGACAGACCGTGGGAGAAAATTCCAGAGGAGGGGTGCAGCTCTTGCATCATTAGCAGGTACAGTTACATACAGGGCAAGTGAGCCTTCATAGTTTTTGGTAAGCACAGGTGACAATGCAATATTCTACTGGAGCTGGAAGTTGTTGTAGACTGTGCTCCACAAGGCCAGGACACAAGGAATGTTCTGCAGGACTAAAAGCAACTGCCAAATGTCAAAAATATATAAAGGCATGATTGTCCGTAGCTCATTAGTTTGCCAGTTTATGAAGGATTTGATTAAGGCTAATATTAATCATGCAAAGTGCAGAGTGTGAGGACTTATTGTCAGCTGAGGCAAGTAGGGATTAATTAACAGTTACATCTTTTTTGAGGCCATACAGAGAAGAGGCACCAGAATGTTTTTATTAACTAAGTCAGCAATCAATTTGCCTTAGTAAAGGTCATCCAGATTATATGTATGTGACAATTTTACATTTCAAGCTTAAATATTCAAATATTATGTTGCTTAACAAGACAATTTACTTTTTGCCAGGAAAACTCTCTCCCAATGTGAAAGGTGGCTGTTAAAGGCAGAAGCATGAGCCGTGACCGGGACCTTAGCATTGGTTCTGAGTGTTGGGATACAGGTTGTGATATTGTTACTGAAATCCTGAGTTTCTGAACTTACAAAGATGTCTCCAGTAGCTCCCCAATATTATTTTCTTCTTTTTCATCTACCATGCTCTGACCTCCTTGGTGTCAGTGGTTAGGGACCAACTCTTTCTCTCTCTATATATATGTGTGTGTGTGTCATAATACAAGGCTAATTAGGTAATTAATTAAGATTCACATAACATTTTTCAAATTTCCGACCCCTAAGCTTCTGAATAGCCAACCGAAGCACAATGACCATGTGCATTGGTAGCGTCACTCAAAAGATGGGTAGCTCCTATGGAGATTACAGGGCCTGAACCCTCTGGGTCAGTAGAGTAAGTTCAGCATATAAAAAACAGTGTTTCTAGCCATATTCATTTTTAAGCTATGGTTCTTCTTTAAGTTCTGCTGTTATTTCTAGCTTCAATTCTGCCACATATGTTTGTATTGTTGAGGCTATGCTTTAGGGCTTTCTTTTTTTGTTTTGTTGCTTTTGGTTTTAAAAAGATTTAATTTAAAAATATACATTGACATACTTAGGGGCAGATTTACTAATGGTCGAATTTCAAATAAAAAAAAAAAAATCGAAATTCGACCATGGGAATAGTAGGGAATAGTGATGGGCGAATTTATTCGCCAGAGTCAAATTCGCGGCGAATTCCCGCGATTCGCCGCTGGCGAATAAATTTGTGAAAATTCGCCAAAAACGACGCGCGTCAAAAATTACGTGACGAAAGCGACGCGTCAAAAACGCGACTCGTTTCGTTTTGCGGATTTTTTCGCCAATTCGCGAATTTAGCTGGAAATGCGTGAATTTTTCGGCAAAACAGGGAAGATTCGCCCATCACTAGTAGGGAAGTAAAATCCTTTGAATTCATTCAAACTATCGAATTCGAAGGATTTTAATGCAATTCGATCAATCGAACGATCGAATATAAAAAAATTTGATTTATATATATTGATTCGAATATTCGAATGATTTTAATCAATCAAATTTTTTTAATTCGATTTGAGCTAATGATTCCCAATTCGGTAGCTTGATCCTGGCGAAGTAGGTGGTCGAATAAAAATTCAAAGGGGAAGTATTCAACCATCGAATATTCGAATTTCATTCGAATTCGAATATTCAATGGTTGAATTTGCCTAATTTGCATAGTCGAAGATTCAAATTTAATTCAAATTCGATCGAACTTCGAATTATTCACGTGAATTTTGTAAATCTGCCCCTTAGAGAAGGGATGCGATCTGTACATCCTTAATCTAATTTAAAACATAAGAAAGTTGTTTGTATGGTACTGGTATTAGAAGCACAGCCAGAGAAGTACAGAACATTCTAATGGGCTGGGTTGAGCAGTTATAGAGATCAGGTACCAGCAGTGCAGGCAAAGATCTCATTGATGCCTTAAGACATGTATGCTAGAACTACCCTCAAGCAGATGAACTTAAATGTAATAAGGTGGTTACTGAAGTATACATGATGACCAGGTCAGCATTCGTGAGAGTGGATAAACTGTGAGTGACAAGAGTTGCACCTTTAGTCAGTGGGTACAACTCTTGGGTTTGACACAGGAGTTTGCACCATTCTGCTCTCTTCAAAACATAAATTAACCCTATAATATTTCTCCTTTTGTCTGTTGGGAACTTTTCTTCCAGTGACAGAGATATAGCTGGATTACCTGAGGTAGCATGGCTTATTTTTTTCTAGTTCTTGTCTCAGCTCTGACAGAGTAATCATATACTTCCATGCTGGCACTTCTGTATAGTTTTCAATAAGGTTGCACTCATTACCATTGCCTTCGATCTTCCTTATGCATTTTGCACATACATTTAGGCAAGGGAATTCAGTATCTACCACCAGCAGCCTGGGTCAATTGCTCCTAAAGAACACACCAGCTTGATGCAAAGCACGGGAAGTTATGCCATCTGGCCTTTATTCCTTGTGTTAAATACATTGGGGGTCAATGGGAGATTTTTTTTATTTTGGCCAAATACATTAGCTTCAGTGAGCATTTTTTATTTGTGTTGTTTCTCGTGTCAAACGCTTTGGAATCAATGGGCATTTTTTCTTGTGGTATATGTTTTCTGGTAAAATATAATGATTTAAGAAATTCTGGAGTTAACTGCAAACTGCACATTTCTCACCAAACTGCAAATCTGTATCACAAAAACAGCTTATTTGCCCCCCCAAGTAATAGTGCAAATGATTAAATATTGACTGCAAAGTGTCTGCCCCCTTCTGAGAGCAATGATTGCATTCAAAACTTCACTTTGCACACTATGGATTAGTAAGACAATAACCACTAAAAGATTAGAATAAAGTGGATATTGTTCAATATCATCCTGTTTGAATGAAGGAAGCGACAGCAAAATATAATATAGGTATGGGACCCATTATCCAGAAAGCTTGTTACCTGGGGCTTTCCAGATAATGGGTCTTTCCGTAATTTGGATATTCACACCTTAAGTCTACTAAAAAATCATGTAAACATTAAATAAACCCAATAGGCATTAATTATATCTTAGTTTGGATCAAGTACACAATACTGTTTTATTATTACAGAGAGAAAGGAAATAATTTTGAAAAGTTTGGATTATTTGATTATATATAATGAAGTGTATGGGATACTTTCCATAATTCGGAACTTTCTGGAAAACAGGTTTCTGGATAACGGATCCCATAGCTGTACCTCACGAACATAGGGGCCTATTAACCAAAATTGTTTTTTTTTTCACAAATTGATTTTTTTCCTCTAAAAATGTTTAGTAAAAGCAGTTGAGGTCCTATAGAAGTCTGCACTGATCCTACTAGAACTTTTTGGAAGTCACATGAATGATTCGAAATTCGATCGAATTTTCAAAAAGATTCAAATTTTCTAATATTTTGGAAGGCCACTTCGACCATCTAATTTTGAAAATTCGATCGAATCGAATGATTCAAATAATTCAAATAAAATTCTATTCT
>CM044434.1:15146968-15170434 GCA_024363595.1 Xenopus borealis | reverse complement strand
AATTTTGCTGCTAAACCTGCCAGGCATTAGACCATCAGAGGAGATCTTCATTAAAAAACCAATGGAGAACTAGGAATGTGAGGATAGCAAGCAGATACGTATCTGGTAGCTGTCTTATATCAGTGCTAGATAAATTCAGGACAGGGGGTTAGATTAGTAGATTGTGTGTGCATTAGAACATTTTGTTATTGTATAGAAAACAGTATTTTTGGTCTCACATGTATTCCCTATTTCAGACAGCCTGAATGATCTCAACAGTAGGGTCCAAGATCTCAACAGCTTAGTTTGTCATTTTCTGCAGCAAGACCATCAATTTTAAGAATTCAAGTGCAGGACAGAATTACCTTTCTGTGAGCTGAAACCATTGTTTATGGCTTGTTTTTTAAACTAGCATTAACTATATGCCTGGTCTTGCTTGGAGTTGCCTCATTGTTTGAATATGCACTCTCAATATATTCCACAATAAGGTATAACCACACTGCCTCACATAATAAATATACTCTGTTATTTTCCACTATACTTTGTGTGTGATTCATAACAGCAGTGAAAGGCAGTTTGTGAAAGAATAAAAGCCTTAACAAAATGTCCCATGCTTAATTTAATATACTACCTTTAAAAAGAATGATATTCTTGTTACACATATAAGTGACGGTCAAAGAATAAAACCTGTGTGCTGCGTAGCATATAAATACATCTTGCCCTGCTGTTCAGTTTGTCATAGAAATAGACTCTGATAAGTAGTATTTAAAGGCTGCTCTTTTATTCATTTTGGATTGTTGCATTGTCACAATATGGCACGTTCTAATGTATTTGCGAGCACAGTGACGGTAAAATAAAAGCTGGATTGGTAAAATTAATTTGTAAAATATGCCATGTATCCCACAGATTAAATTGAACTGTTAATGCCTATATCTAGTTAATTTTATACAATCTAATTCAGTGCAAATGAAAAAAATTGTTATATACAGTATAACTTGGGAAAATTAATATTCTGGGGTAAAACAAACAGAGGTTAAGAGTACAGGACTACAAATAAATGGCAAATGACCCAGGAAATCATAAAATTGGAGTATGCAAATTTGGGGTTCTACTTTATATTAGTTATACCTATGCTATAATGTACAACCTGCAGGAAAGGTGAAAATGACAAAAGACTAACTCACTCCACCTGCAGATAGAAGAATTACTGTTTTGGAGTGCATCTACCTGAGTTTACCAAACATGTTAAATGGGGTTTTTACTGAGCCTTCTGAGAAGGCTTTCCACTAGATGGAGGGACATTGTTGATGCACTTTGCTTTCTTTCATATGTAAGAGTTGGGTTCCCAATCTTTTATATTCGTGAGCCACATTCAAATGTAAAAAGAGTTGGCAGTCAATATAAGTATGAAAAAAGTTTGTAGGGGTGCCAAATAAAGACTGTGATTTGAAATTTAGTAGCCCTTATGTGGCAGCCTACAGATGGTTTTGTTTAACATTTTGCCTGGTTTTCATACAACCAACATTTGTCAACAAGCCAAGATTTAAAAAATAAGCACCATCTTGGAGGCCACTGGGAACAACATCCAATGGGTTGGTGAGCAACATGTTGCTCACGAGCCAGTGGTTAAGGGTCACTGTAGAGGTTGAGGATTGATGATGAATGATCAGACATGGCTTTTCATTGTTGGTAATGATTAGGACTTATCTAGTCAATGCCAATAATTAGAAGGGGTGTCCACATACTTTTGACCATATGGTGTAGCACACAATGCACTTTGTACAGACCAATCTAGTTGTGCCAACCCCATTTCTCCAAAACTATTCTGTATGGACTTTACTTTGTGCACAGTTATTATCCTGCTGAAACAGGTAAGACCTTACCCCAAACTACTGCCGCAGTAGAAAGCCTGGAATTGTAAAGAAAGTCATTGAATGATGTAATGGCACTCATATTGCCAATGATTTTGGCTCGTATAGTCAATAACAATAGTTAAATAGAGTGTCCACATATGGTGTAGTACACAATGCTCATTATTTTCCTGGTTATTACTGTAATTACATTTCCCCATAAGTGTGCTCATTTATAGTGATGGGCGGATCTCCCCCGTTTCGCTTCGCCAAAAAATTTGCGAAACGAGTCTCGTTTTCATTGCTTCGCTTTCGTCGCGTCGTTTACAACGCGCGTCGTTTTCGTCACGTCAAAAGCGAAGCGCGACTCGTTTTTTCCGGCAAATTAATTTTGGCGAATTTTCGCTGGCGTTTCGCGAATTTATTCGTCAGCGTCGAATCGCGGGAATTCGCCTTTGGCGAATAAATTCGCCCATCACTACTCATTTATTGTAGGACACGTAGATACATAGTGATGTTCTTTTACTTTGCAACTTAACCCAAATTATTCATAAGAATTTATATTATTGAAGGAAAAGGAATTCATAGTATGTGTGTGTGTGCAGTTTTAAGTCGTAATTGTCCTTTGTTTTTGCCTGTTTGGTAACAGAATTGCACTAAGATGGATGCATTTGTGTCTTTGATCCACTAACTCTGGATGCTTCTCTGTTTATTTAGCCGTTACTGCCCTATGGCTGAAGAAGAAGCTTTGATTGACAGCTTTGTAAAAAAATCTGAAGGCCAAATTATCCTAAGTACTATAACACAGAAAATAGCTGCATGACCTAGTTTTAACTGAACTACCAGTGCAGCATTTTTTTTTAATTACTGAACATAATAGGAACTCTGATATAAACAATATACATAAATAACTACCCATGACTGCCACTGTGCCTATTCTGCACCAATACCTGAGTAATAAGTTAGGGGCACTTTCAAGGGTAATCACCTATGTGTGAGGGAGGATTGGAGAGGGGGGACTATGTAGGGTAGTGGGTATGGGTTTTTGGGGAGGTTTAGCTCTCCTTTAATGATAAATGTCAAAGGCAAAGTAAGGTTTGTAACCAAGGAAAATCTACTGCATTACCCAGATATACCCATATATATAAAGCAAAGCATTTATACATTTTCATGCCATTATTTCTTTGATTCCAAACTTTTTCATAGATCAAAAGCAAGATATGGTTCTTCTTAAAGCTGGTAAATATAATGTCAATATTAAAATGTTGTATAATTCTTTGGGTGCCATGGGGCTGTTGATGCCAGCCATGTGGTGGCTTATTTATTGTAGTTTGAATTTTAGTGGTTTACGTTTTGGAAACCAAGACTATACTCAAAATCTAAATCTACAATTATCATTGAATTTATTACTAGATCCAAGTATAAAAATTATGAATGATGCTCTATAAAATAGGGATACCTCAAAAACCTCTAAAAGTTCTTTCTAAAAATTTTGGACAGTTCCTAGCGAACCCCCCCCCCCAGAAAACATCTAAAAGTCCAAATTGATATAAAGTGCTCCAATAAAATCAGTGCAGCTCCTATTGACCTCTATAGGACCTCGACTCTTACTTGAAAAAGCTTTGCCTTAGAAGTTTTCTGTAACAATCTGTTACCTTGAATCCTATGGATAGCTTGGATCCCGAAGGAGAGCCACTGGTGCAAGGAAGACTGGTGGACACGGATACTCCTTTGTGGCTCCGGTCTTCACCGACGCCCTTTTGGGGCCCCGGGCTTTCTGCGGCGGAGAAGGCAAAGGAGCAGGGAATAGCCGAGATCGAGGTACCGTCAAGGATTGAAACAGAAGCAGTCGAAACAGGCAAAAGAGTTGGTGCAGGCAACAGAGGATCAGAGGTCAAAAAACAGGCCAGGAGTCGAAAACCAGGAATCAGATGTCAGGCAAGGCTTGAGCAGGAACTGTGGAAACAGAAGCCAGCTTGGGCAATGTGAGGAGGAAGAGGAAGGTATTTAAGGGACCAGGAACCAATCAGGAGGCTGAGGACGGACAGACACATCAGGAACAAATAGGAAGCTAGGCGCACAAATTAGATGTCATAACACCTAAGTATACTGGTATATAAAAAAAAACCTACAACACATGGTATTCCCAGGTGGTCTTCCATCCAGGTACTAACCAGTCCTGACCCTGCTTATCTTCCAAGATAGACATTTTCTAGGTGATGGGGCCTTAGGCCGTCCATTACGGCATGGGCGTCCGACTTGACGTTTGACGGCAGGCATTACATTTTCTTGGTTTTTATACTTAATAAATCTTACATTTTAGAACTATTTAGAAACATAGGAAAACCATACTTTTTTTGAAATGCCTGGAAAAAAACGGAATTCGATTCTTAGTAAATAGGCCCATAAGTGAATCATTGGGTTCAGGGTGTGGTAACTCCAGAGCTCCCCTAACATCAGTAATTGCCAATTCGCACAATGATAGCGGCCTCACCCTCAGTTGCACTTTGCAAATGAGCCATATTGTTCCATTGCATACACAATCAATCAACTGACAAATTAAGACTTTGTTATTACAGAATATTAATGATAAACAAGTTATTTAGGTTCAAAAATTACAAAGGTTACATTGCATAGCATCTGAGTTGAGCCATATAGTTGTGTTGTGGTCAAATTCTTCATTGGCAGTGTTCAGTATGAGTAGGACTTGGTCTTCAGGGAGGGATGAATAGTTGAATAGAATTAAACAATTGCATTGAAACTCTTTAATACACTGTGTGTATGGGGGACTGTATGGACTTTGGTTTACCAGACTATAACTAATTATATGCATGACTTTGCTTTTTATTGAGTTAATTTTACTACAGGTGTTATCTGGAAACCCGTTATCTAGAAAGTTCCGAATTACTGAACTAGACTTCATTATAATGAACGAATCAATATTTTTAAAAATGATTTCCTTTTTCTCTGTAATAATAAAACAGTACTTTGTACATGATATAAACTAAGATAATAACTCCTTATTGGAAGGAAAACCAGCCCATTGACTGTATTTAATGTTTACATGATTTTCTAGTAGACTTATGGTATGAAGATCCAGATTACAAAAATTTCCCTTAACTGGAAAACCCCATGTCCCAAGCATTCAGGATAACAGGTCCCATACCTGCATATTGAAAATGGATCTTGGTTAACAGCTGAAAATCATGAGGACCCATGTTAGGAAGCAGTAGTAAAAGGTTCAATAAAGTTAGCACTGCCTCTACACTTATGAGCTTTGAGAATACTTAAAGTCTGTGTTACTTTGCCTTTTAAATTGAAGTGCTTTGTTTGACAAGCAGGTAATATCTCCAACAGATGGCAAGCTTGCTCAGTTAGTCTCGCTGTTAATTGCAAACTTTGTGATTCAGGCATTTTATAACTTGCAGAAGTTAGTTAATTTCCTTATTGATTGCAATCTTTGTGGTGCAGATTCTACTTTCAGAGATTAAAAGTTCTCGGAGCCAAAAGTGATTTGGTAGGTTATTGCTCATACAAGAATACATATTAGATTGATTATGGGACACATTGCAGAGGAAAAATGCATTCATTCTGATCCTCCTCATATTAAAACGCATAATAAAATCAATGAAACATAAGCGCCTACAGTCATGGATCCCATCGTATCTGTAACTTCTTATAACTGGTTTTTATCTGTTCTTGTTGTAACATGTTTATTTGGGGTGCTGATGAGACTATTAGCAATATTTTATATATAAATATGACATAATAATTTAATGTATCAGCTGAAACAAATCATTTAAAAATAAATCTTTTCCCCCTAATTTTTAATCCTTCCATCTATTGATTCATACATAGTGATGGGCGAAACGGCCGCGTTTCGCTTCGCCGAAAAATTCGCGAATTTTCGCCGCGTCGCATCATTTCCGACGCGTCGTGTCGTTTTCGGCGCGTCGCGTCAAAAACGACGCGCGACTCGTTTTTGTGCGGCGAATTTTTTTTGCCAAATTTTTTTTCCAGTTTCGTGAATTTATTCGCCAGCGGCGAATCGCGGGAGTTCGCCGCGAATTCGCCCCCTGGCGAATAAATTCGCCCATCACTATTCATACATTCCAGTGAACTAAAATCTTCTGATAAATGTGTATCCCATTGTGTAATTATATTTGGTGGTGAGTGTTGACCAAAGTAAAATTTTATGTTTGAGGCTTTATTGATAAAGGCATGACTTTATTTAATACCAAAAAACACCGTTCTAGTATGAAATGCCTTTTAAAATGTTCAGTTCTGGATTTATTATCCAAATGCATACAATCCATGCAATGAAGTATATAGAGCTTTGAGTTGTTATGACCTGAGAGTATAATATTGTGAACACTTCCCAAGATGCACCAAACATCTGTATGTGCCAAAAGTCTAAAGCATTAGTGCACTGTACTGTCAGAGTGTGTGTGTGCTAGTAGTACAATTTCAGGTAGTACCATCTGTTTCAGGGGGTGCAAGTCAGTAATGTGTGTAGGTGCAACACACTGAAGGAACTGAAGGTAATACAATCTCTGCAATTAAAAAAGGATGATACTTTTAAAACATTATTTTATTGATGTTACATGAATGAACCAATTTAAAGGGCAAGGAAAGGCAAAGAAATAAAATCCCATTTTTACTTTCTTTAATGAAACAGAAATCTATCTCCAATATACTTTAATTTAAAAATGTGTAACGTTTTATAAGAAACCTGACTGTATGCAGTGAAATTTTCCCTTCATTTAGTGCTGTGGATAGGAATTGTCAGACGGTCCCTAACTTCTGGCAGGGAAACAATCATACTTATGAACAGCAGGGGGAGCCCCTTACTTATCAGCCATGCAGAACTCAAACAGCTTTGTTTTTTGATAATTTATAACGATCCCTAAGCAGCACAGACCACACTGAGCATGTGCAGTCCCAGTGTCAGGCAAAGATGTATAACAAAGTTACAAGATGACAGCCCCCTGTGGCCAACTTTGAAAGCATAAATCATTTGTTTGATTAGGCTTGTGGTGCAGTCAGTTCATGTTTATGTTTAGTATACAAAATACAGCATTTCTAGCCTTATTCTATTTTACACTTTCCTTGCCCTTTAAACAACTAGAAACTTCAGAATTGCTGTTTATTGAGCTGGATAGGACTAAAAATGATGGCCAATTTTTTTTGGAAACGCCACAAATTTAACCTCATAATGATATCATTAAAATCATCAGTTTTATGACATCTTACCTGCTTACGATAGACCAGAACCCATTTGAATCACTCCAACTTTACAATGAAGGCTTTGGTCAGTGTAACACTTTCTTAGGCTAAAGGTGGCCATAGACGCACAGATAATATTGTACAAAACTGATTATCCTACGATACCCGGTGTGTGTATGGTGGGAGATGAGCCAACCAATATTGACAGAAGGCTTGGATATCAGTTGGCTCCTCGACTGGACAGATCCCATCCATGGCCAGGCAATGTAAAGGAAATGCAGACACCATAAGGATGGGCAAATTTGACCCGTTATGCCAATAATTTGCCGAAATGCATTAAAGTCTTTGGGCGACAAATATTTTTGATGTAAGCATTTTTTTTTGACATGTGTAATTTTTTATATGCGTAATTTTTTTCACAAATAAGCATATAATATGCAAAGTGTTATGTGTTTTGTGCACTTAGGCACTTTCTTATGTTACTTCCACATATGTAGCAAAAACAACAAATGGAAGGCAATAGTTTGGCCCTTCTAATAGACTATAAGGAAGAAGTAGCAGCATTAAGCACTGGATACAGTTTTTTTAAAATAATAAAATTATACATTTTCTTACGGGCTACTACGAGTAAGTTACAGTTTTATAGGCACAGAAAGTTATTTAATTTTTAGTAGTTGATGTCAATGGGGAAACTATACTAAAAATAGAGGATGCTGTAACGCTGTAAAGGAATTAACTAACTATAAAAAAACACTGCTAAATCACAGGGACACCATTATTTATCTGGATAGATTAATCAGTGAAGCCACCTTCAGAGATCATATTTGCTCCCCAACAGGTGATTTGTGAGCATCTACTGTATTATAGATCTCAGAGTCAATCACCCCCACAAAAAAATTACATGTCTATCTTATCAGTTTTTATTCTGGAAGAGAAAGAAGAGAGTAAAGTGATCTAAAAGTAAATAAATAAAAACTCAAGGACATAGATAACTACTTTTCAAAACTG
Organism: Xenopus borealis; assembly: GCA_024363595.1. NCBI lineage: Eukaryota > Metazoa > Chordata > Amphibia > Anura > Pipidae > Xenopus > Xenopus borealis. The sequence goes on along the minus strand of CM044434.1, from coordinate 15,162,371 downwards.
GAACTTTGAGAAGGAAAAAGAGCATAATTCAATATTTTCAGTTGGGCTCAAATATTGCTTGCTAACAACCATAGAAAACAGTTGCATCCTGCTATCAGTGGCGCGGCTCTCACGGATTTTTAAGCGCCGGTATAATGCCGACGTACTGCAAAAAGATTACATTTCCTTTCACTTGAAATACTCTTTGTACTAGATCAAGGATTTTGTAAATGCTTTTTTTTAGTAGTAAATGTATCTGCAATGTTAAATAAAATTAAGTTCCATCCAAAAGGAAGCAGCATGGCTGAGAGTCTGGCAGAGTCCATTAAAGTAACATGCAGATACAACACTGGATTAATTACTGACACTTTATATGCTACAACATTTTTCCAGCCCTTGAAAGCAGTTATATGGACATGGAGGCATGTCATGGAGGGACCTACCATGATTTGTGCATTTGTGCACACCATTCATTTCACAGTTTATTTCAAGGTGAGTGTTTTGCCTGCCTGTCTGCATCCTCTTCCCATTTGTTTGAAAAGTAAATGCCTATGGCAGGAACTGGTATTGTCATTTAGAGGTATAACTATAAATTCCCATTTTCTTGCCCCCAAGCAATCCCTGCCATGTTTCATTTGTTTCTTATGTGGGTTGCAATTAGAATTTTTCTTTCATTGCACTTTTGTTTGTTAGCTACCCAGATGTCAAATCATGAATATGTCTGTTCTGCATTAGTAATACAAGTGATTCTAAGGTCATTACAGTGATCAAATGGAATAATATTGTTCCCAGCTTTATCCAACTGTTGAAGGCTGACAAAGGGTTGTAGAGTAATAATATCAAGAGGACCTTTATTTTCTAGTAACTTTTGCCAGCAAACTAGTCACCGTCTCCTGGAAAATGCTAGATATATGTATGTGCTAGAGAGACATTTTCAGCAGAATTTACCATCATATATCTGCATGAGACCAATCATTCGTTAGGTTTCAACTAAAATCTCATTTGCAAGTGATCATCCTCTGTAATGTGGTAAGTCATTTTCAAAAAAAGTAGGCCCAGATTATGGTGGCAAGTTGGTAGGGGTGGCATGCTGCCCAGCCGCTCCCCAGTGCTCCAGTGCGCCTGCTCTCACTACAGTAGTGTGGGTGTAGGGCACTAGGACCACGTGGCCTAGGGGCAACCGCCGCTGGAATCCGGCCCTGTCAAAAAGTAAAATTTTTCAGTACATCTCAATAACCCCTTTTTCTGATCCTTATATTAAGCCCATAAGAAAAAAGAGCAGATCAGTGCCAGGTGGCCACCCTCATGGGTGGGTACATTTCATCGTTGGAGAAAAATGTTCATGGGAATCACCCAATTGAATGTATAACCACTTTAAGGTATGAAAAAGGAAGCCATTTCTAGTAGATCCAACATGTTGTTACCTCCTAGCCTGCTCTTATTTGCCTCATTGGCATCTCCGGATCCACAATGTCCATTAACACTATTTTAAAGATTATTTTACAAATAATATCCATAGTGATATGTATATCCATAGTGACTTCTCTTTAACTATGCATTTTTAAAGATAAAAAAATACTGCAATGTACTAGAAAATGTTATACATGGTGTAATATTGTAATGTCCCTGTGGTTACGTGTTTGTACAGGTATAGGATCCATTATTCAGAAACCCACTATCCAGAATTACAGGAAGATCATCTCCCATAGACTCAATTTTTAATAAAATAATTCAGATATTTTTCATTGAATTTCTTTTTTTCTGTAATAATGAAATGGTTTTGTACTAGATCTGAACTAAGATATAACAAATCCTTATTAGAGGCAAAACAATCCTATTTAATGTTTAAATTGATTTATTACAAAAAGATCCTTTATCCGGAAAACCCCAGGTCCCGAGCATTCTGGTCCTAAATCTATAATACTATGTTCCCCTTAGATTTAAGTTTAATAATAAACCATTAAAAATATAAACCATATTATTCTTGACAAGGCAACCTGTTGCGTACTGTGGAATCACAAATAATTGTCAGATTTATCAGAGAAAGTCAACATGGCACCTGTCAATCTCACTCTCTTAAAATACAGGTGAGAGTGTAACTTACCCTGACGCCTTTAGATTGCTTTTGACTTCCATGTGTCTTTATTAATAGTACAGATTGCAAGAACATGCTTTTATACTATTAGTTTTCTTTGACTTTAATTAATTTGACTTACAGTTAATACATGTATTATACAATATATGTATTTTATGTTGTAGTTTAAAATTCAAGATGTAGCAATTTGTGATGTTTAGCTCCTCAAATCCCCTATCAGTAAGAGCTGAAAGGCAAATAGTTCAAAACCACAAACAAGAAAAGAAAATCAACTGCAATTTGCAAATATCTTTGTCTTCTTCAGTCTTCAAAGTTGATTTTAGGGTGGACTAACCTTTTGGTAATTTATCATGTAATGTCTTCAAAACCAAAGTTCATGTTGTTTGTAGGAGAATGTTAGTACAGGTTAGAGTGACCACTGTGTTAATACCTCAGGCCTCAGGTGTACTAGATGGAGCGTGACTCCAGTGAGACTGTTATCCAATTATCTAGTCAGTAAGTTTGTAGAACAATCTTCAATTGGACATAAAATGTGTAGTCTGGAGACATGAGATAAACATTTATGGCTATTATAAAGCTAGATTAAGGTATATACTGTCTAGTGGGGATAAATCTAAAATAGCTGACATGCTGGTTAATCTTGAAACTGTTACAACACTCCTCCAAATGTTTCTTTAGTTGAACAGAAGCCACTAGCATTATTGATGAAAAGTTTTAAAGATTACAACATTTCCATTTAAACTTATCACTACTTGATACTATATACCATGGCCAGGATTGATGAAAATCTTCATTTATAGTTGTATATTTGTCTATATATTGATGACACACAAACACTTTTCTCAGACTTTCTAGAAAATGTGCTTGGCTAGTCTTCCTCTGAGGTAACAACTGCTTGGACTATACATTCAGTGGTGTAAAGGAAGTCAACCCTGCAGTCATGGAGTGGCGCACATGCAGATTTGGGGAGATTAGTTACCCACAGAAGAGGAGATTTGTTGCTGGGTAACTAATCTGCAAGTGTGTCAGCACCCTTATGGTTGAAACCTGTGAAGTTCAGGGAACAACAGGAATGGTGTTTTGGTGTTAGCTGTTTATTTAATGCATAAATTAAAATACTAAAAACTTGTTCTTATATCATTCCTAATGTTAAAATTATTTCAACTGACATGCAAAACTTTTATCCAAACAAACTGATTCCATAATCCCCTGTGTCAAAATTTGAGGATTTTCTCTCAGCAAACTATCTCCTGAAAGATGTATGGCAGCAATATATGTGTGTGGTAGGGAAAATAGCTTAAAAATCCATCAGAAAGATAGTGAGCCATTAAAATGAGTAGGAAAAGCTGAAGGTTAGGGGGCTTAGTGGAAATGGCTGAGTGATAAGAAGAAAATCTCTGAAAGAGGATCTTAACCACATGCGTTTTATCAGTAGTCAATTTCTAAAATAAGTGATGAGTGTGCAACATTGCTTCGTAGATACTTAATAATGTATGAGAAGATATGGATTCTTGTAACGATATCTATTAAAGGTAATGATACATAGCCTTATGACAGCAGATGATGCTTAAGCAGGAACACGAAACTAGCTTTTTAAAATGAGGTTTTAAAGCCACCTACATTACATTAAGCTTTTAGCCAATGAGATTATATGTAGAAACGAAGAAATGAATGCACAAACTCTGCTTAAAACTCTCTGTTTAAGATGATTGTGTGCACCTGAATATCCTTGCTTCAACTGAGATTTTATTAAATAGAGTATAGAAAAGGATGCAAAGCTGGATAGCTGGTTCTATCAGTGCACTAATCCAGGAATAATATTTAATATAATGAAACCATCTCAACAGTGCAGTCGAACATTTTAAAGGAATTGAGCAGCTTCTAAATGAAAAGGGAATCAATCCTTAGTGATGGGTGAATCTGGCCTGTGTTGCCGAACATTCAAGAGAGATTCTGCCAAAAAACATTCTGTTGTCCTACATATCTGCAGCCTAATGCCCCAGCATATCCCTCAAGATCAGCATCATCTTCAGTTCACCATGGGCAGTAATGTCATCAAGGATGATGGTTGAGAAGATCGCAGCAGGGGGTAGATATTCAACAGGGTTCTAGAAAAATGTATTGTGTGTTCCTGCCAAATAATGTTAGCAAAAGCATTGTTTGTACTCTTACTGATAATGGTTAGGTTCTGGTGTGGTTCTACTGGCTTTAAAAGGTGAATGATCATATATGGGCAATATGTGCATCCATATGTCAAAATGGCATCTGTGAATGGGATACTGAAAGAAAAGTTTTAGCACTCAAAGCGGTGCATAAACCTTCCTTATATAAGGAAGGTTTAATACAGTATATAAGTTATGTGAATGAAATGGCTTCTTATATTAAAAAAGAAATGACTATGGAATGGAATGTGCCTTAAAAAGTCAATAAAATGATTAAATGACTATAGTTGTGCTAACATATATTTCCCTTTAATGATGCAGTAAAAGTATGAAGATCTAACTTACTGTGCATAAAGTACTTTTCTTGCATTCCTCTGGGAGCTGTAAGTATAACATACAGTATATTTGTCCATACAATATTCTTTATAACAGTTTTAAATTGCCAGTTGCAAAAGTGAGATGATGCAAAAGGACCGGATCACTATAAATGCATTTCCATTTCTGGGTCAACTGATGATCACCTAGCTGAGGGACTTTGACCAGCTGAATTTCTTTTCTTTTTTTATTGATTGCTGTCAGATTTCATTGTTCAGAATGATCACACCAAAATAATGAACATTACTTGGCCAATTCATTTACAAAGCAATCAAAATTGGCTGACCTTATTGTTCCATTGAGGGCAGTTTAATAATGGAGTAATAAAGACATTGGCATAGGGAAGTGCTTACTAATGAAATGCCAAGGCCCACCTCTCACATTCAATATGCAGTTGTATTTCTCTGATTTATACAAACCCTGGTTGTTGAGCATTGAATAATTCTTTTCAAAATATAACTCATCTTGCTTTTGTATAATAGACTTGGAACAGCAAATCCTCTTTCAGCATAGTATAATGCTTCTCAATCCCTGAGTAAATTTATGGTCAATAACATATTGACACAGACACTAAACATTGATTTTGGTTTCTAAAATCAATGAGAAAACATATGGAAATATTTTCATTTTTTTGTGTTTTAATTGTTTAATCAATATTGACACACTGTCATGATGGTATACAACCGAATTTTCATGAGTATGTTTGTACTACCCTAATTTGGGATTTTGAAATTCAATGCTTATTTATGAAGTAAAAGGGATTTCTGAACGAACGTTCATTACTGTCAAACAGATCACAGTGAAAAGGAGGATTGAAACAGAATCAGGAAAAACAATTGTAGGATCCATGTTATATTGTTTTATTTTAAAGGAAGCAGAATATCTGTATCTTTTGTGTTCTCTAATTTAACCATTTGCCTGCCTGGGAATTAACATTTTACAGTCTCAAAAGTCAGGTCCTTGGCTGGTAATGAGTTATTTGGCAAGATAAAATAAACTCTAAGAAAGGGTTAAAGGCAACTAAATATGAATAAACTGTAAACGTAATACTGGAGGCAGAACAGAATATTGTGAACCTTAATTTTACTTCTGCTTTATAATTGCACTTTTTTTTTTTAATAATCAACTGATACTGATTAGTTCATATGAAAACTGATAGGAAAGTATAGATATTGGGATCATTTACTAAGTGCAGGGCAGATGCCCAATGTGTTCTGCACTTTGCTTCCTGTAGTGCATGAAGAAAACTTGCCAGAGTGCAGAAAGAATATTTGCTACTATTGAGACTGCATTAGTAAATGTCCTAGTGGGGGATTTCTTTCCTTTCCTTTGGAAAGGAAGCATATCTTTTCCAATCTTAATTCATATGCTTTAATTATACAGTATGATACTGTTATGCATTTTAAGTTTAACATTGCAGATAGGAATTAATTAATACACATGTACACTTGTATGGGAATGGTACTGTCTGATTTCTGGACCTATTCCTTTTATTTCAGCTGCCAAATCTGGTGACCGCAGATCTGGCAGTTGCTTGCTTTTGAATGAATTTGATTGATGGAGAGCACTAATGCTTTAGTGATGTTTAAGGATACAACCCGCAAAACATGGTTGGCCGTTCATTGTTGTACAACTATGATAGGCAACTTTAAATTCTTCAGATGTTGGTTGGATGCTAGGACTTGTAGTTTACTGACATCTGGTAGGATTTTGGATGTTCATGGTTAGTGGACGGAGCCTTCCGTTAACCTGGGAACATATGAGAACAAACATAGCAAAACCATCAACTGCCCCATTGTTAATTTGACTATCCATTTCTGTCACTTATTTCTCAAAATCTGATTGGTTTGTGTATTGCCCACATGTGAACCACTTTTCATTGGGGTCAGATAATAGTAAACATACTAGAGTTACCTTGCAAAGCAAACCATTCTGTATTATGGGAAAATAGTATCTTTATGTAGACACCATTTTAGACTGAATATAAACCTTAGATATAACTGTTCTACTGAGATGTACAGACATGCCTCTAGGATAATATGTCATGAATTTTATTTGATCCTTATCATGGTTAGAAAAGAAAATCCACTTGCACGGCCGACCAACCCAGATTGGTTCATTGGTACATGAAATACTTGTTTTTTCCCAGGTAATTCCATTAAAGTTTCTACATATAAACCAGCAGAATCTAGAAACCCACATGGAAATTGCATACAATGATATACACAATGCTGAAGATATTAGATGAAATATAGATAGTGTTGTATAGAGGATAAATACGTAGAGATATTTATAAACAGTTCAATAAAGAGGTGGGTTGAGTTTTAATTAATTTCACATAGGGCAGCTAACGAAACATGGAATTCACAGTAAACAGATGGAGGGGAAAAAAACCTTTTACCTTGGAGAAAACACTAACAGACGTCAACTTAAGTGGCTTAGTATTTCTTCACTAATTGATCCCTCTTGAATTTTTGTAGGTTATAACTGTATTGATACCAGAATTACTAGTTATTACAAACATTATTGAACCAAATCAAATATAATACAACAATGTATTCACTTTTCTAATAAATGTTGATCAATCTATCATTGTGTTTGGAAAATCAACTTGATGGCTACCCTGTTTGACTGTGTCTTTTCTTAAGTGGTTAAATAAGTATTTTATACTTTTATTTTTAAATAGTATCCCACCCTATATTAATCCATTTGCTTCTTTAAAATTAATAGTGTCAGCATCAAAACAGCGAAGTGCCTACGCCTTAAAGTTTACGGTTTCTGGTTTCTCTTTGATTTGTGCTGAGATATACCTCAAAAACAGGGATTCTCTCATCAAATAGTGATGTGAATAAGAGAAATCAGTGAAGCTTTGTACTACAGGTATATGATCCATTATCTGGAAAACTGTTATCCAGAAGGTTTCACATTAATGAAGGCCATTCTTATAAAGTCCTTTTAAGCCAATAATGAATAATTTTTTTTCAAGTATATTTTTTTCTTGTTCAAATTAAACACTATCTTGTAATTGATCCAAACTAAGACACAGTTGTATTGGGTTTATGTAATATTTAAATAATCTTTAGCAGTATTTTTGTCCCTTCTCATTCCACTTACAGTAGCATGTTTTATTATCCCCCTGTTATTTTGTTTTATATCAGGGGTCCCCAACCTTTTTTGCTCATGAGCCACATTTAAATTTAAAAAAGAGTTGGAGAGCTACACAAACATGACAAAGTCCATGGGGATGTCAAATAATAGCTCTGATTGGCTTTTTGGTAGCCCCTATATGGACTGGCAGCCTACAGGAGAGAATGTTTGGCAGGACATCTGTTTTTTATGCAACCAAAACTTGCCTCTAAGCCATTAATTAAAAAATAAGCACCTGCTTTGAGGCCACTGGGAGCAACATCCAAGATGTTGGAGAGCAACATAATGCCCGCGAGCCACTGGTTGGGGATCACTGTTTTATATAAATAATGTAAACATTTTACAAACAAGTGCAGTAAAAAAGTACATCATTACATTTCTAGTGGCATGAAAAGATAAGCAATATTGTTGCAAACAAATGAAATGAAAGCTTTAATTTTGCTATCAGGAGAATAATATTGCCTGATGTTAATAATCACAGAGGTCAGAAAATCATTCATGATGCCTGTAAATTACTGAGGTTACAAGAGTCTCATTTCATGAAACAATTCCACATAGCACTTCTTAATGATCCACAAGCAAAGACTCCAAAGAGATTTTAACATCAAGAAGGGCACCAGCTCAGCAATAGTGAGTAGGCATCTCACAACATGAAGCTTGTCACAAGGGTGTGCTCCAAAAAGGTCAGGCTCAGCTTAATTGATTTTAGGAGCAGTACAGCCAATATTTATTTAACATGTGGGTCAGTATTTGCTGTATCATGCATTTGTTTGTGTCTATGCAGCGGTTTATAATTAATAAAATGGATATAAAAAACAGTGTCTATATATTATGGCATGAAACATAAATTCCAATGTTATTTTTCCATTTTTTTTCACAGCTTTTTGATATAAAATTTGATTAAATCATTTTGTCAATTCTAGTAATATATGAACAACCAACGCCTGAGAAAGAGTAAAAAAAAAAAAAAAACATACACTGGTATAGTTCTCATGACATTCCTTTGATGTGGAAGATAATGAAATGTGCAGTCAGAGGTGTGAAAACGTAATTGCCCCTTCACAGTCAATAACTGGTTGCACCGCCTTTAGCGGCAGTCACTGTAATGAAATGCTTCCTATAGAAGAATCTTGGCTCGTTCCATGCAGACTTGCTCAAAGGCATCAACAGTCAACCTTTTATTTCAGGACTTTCTTGGATTAAGGTCAGCATTATGACTAGGCTGAAACTATAATATTATTTTGCTTTATTTTTGCCATTCCATTTTTGGCTTATTTGCTTTTCTTGATCATTGCCTTGCTTCATTAGAAAAAAGAAATACAAATAGAAATTCATGGATGGTTCAATAATATAAAGACACCCAGGCCAAAACATCTTCAGCCTGCCACCATTGTGCTTAGCTGGTGGTAGCATATTATTGCAATAAAGTGTAGTGACAATAATAATAATAATAATAAAGTGACTTTTTGTGACAAAACAAGGAAGTAAAAAATGTTTTCCCTTTCCCACCCCTAATTTGCATATGCAAATTAGGGTTCATATTTGGTTCGGTATTCGGCCAAATCTTTCTTGAAGGATTTGGGGGTTCGGCCGAATCCAAAATAGTGGATTCAGTGCATCCATAGTTTTTAGCCCTCAAATTTGACTGGCGAATATTTGGCGAATAAACATTCCCCAAAATCTAATTAAATATTACTGGTTTTGAACGCATTTCCGACTATTCGCCAGAATTGAACAATTCTATAAAAAGTCGCAGATGCTCGAATATTCGCCAAAATCGTACAAATCGAACGTTCAAAGCATTCGATCGTACAATTGAAATTCGGCAAAAGACTTAGAAAAAAAGCGGGCAGTCGAATAAAAATTTTACGGGCAAGTTCTTCGACTGGCGAATAGTCGAGCGCTCAAATATATATTTATTCGTTATATTCTATGTGCCTGAATATTCTATATTCAATGGTCGAAAATTTGCATATTCGAATAGTCACACGATCGAATTGAGACTATTCAAGACTATTCGCATGAATATTCGAATCCTTCACACAAATTTAGTAAATCTACCCCTAAAAGTCTACTAGTAAATAAATTACTCATTAAATAAACAGAATAGGCTGGGTTTGCTTCCAATAAGGATTGATTATATCTTACTTTGGATCAAGTACAGGTATGGGACCTATTATCCAGAATGCTCGGGGCTTGGAGTTTGCTGGATAAAAGATCTTTCCATAATTTGGATCTTCATACCTTAAATCTACTAGAAAACAATGTAATTATTAAATGAACCCAATAGGCTGGTTGTGCTTCCAATAAGGATTAATTATATCTTAGTTGGGATCAAATACAAGCTACTGTTTTATTATTACACATAAAAAGGGAAAAAAAATATTTCATTATAATGGAGTGTATGTATTTCGGATAAAGGATCCAATAATTGTAAGCTAATGTTTTATTATCACAGATAAAAAAGAAAATCATTTTAGAAAAATTGGATTATTTAGATAAAATGGAGTTTATGGGAGACAACTTTTCCGTAATTCCGAGCTTTCCAGAGAACGGGTTTCCAGAAAACTAATCCCATACTGGTGTTTGTTTTTCCCCAAACATAACAGGAGTCTTGTCATACAAAATGTTTAACATTGCTGAGTCACAAACACTGCTTTGAGTTATGGAATTCCCTGTAATGTTTGGTGGGTTTTTGAACTTTTTTTTAATAATAACTTTACAGCTTCCTATACTGGATATAAACACTATTAAAATTAACACCTGGGTACTAATCCATGGCAACAAATCATTGTTCATTGTTCAACTGCAGATAGTTAGAAAAAAGTCACTCTAAAACAGGGGGAACTGGTAGTTCTAACAAAAGTTAAAGGAAGATGAAGTGCAATGCAGTGCGTCTCGCTAGATAAATGGGAAAGTGAAGCTGCTGAGTAAAGAAACAACCAATAGCAATAAATGTGTCCAATTATTGCCTTATGTGGAAGATTGGGTCAAAAATGCTTCCCATGGTCCCCCCCATCTGTGTGTGGTGTACTCTAAACCTCAGCAAAAAAAAAAAATAGTCTATGTAGACTATTTAGATTCTAAACAAATTATTTCCACATGATGGGCGAACCACTTTAAATGTCAGTTTTAGTCCTATCCCAGCTGTGCATTTAAGCAATTTACATATCTAAGAGCCAGCATAGAGGTGCATTTTATTAAAGATTATCAGAACATCTATATCCTTGTTAAAGCGAGAGCAATTGAAATGACAACTGTGTGATAGATAATGGGAACAGGCTGCCATGCTCTACAGTGTGTTAATATTGGGTTAGGGATGGGTGATAGGGCTGCTTCAGGCTAAAAGCACACTGCCAGGCTCTCTATAGACTACTGTTATTTCCATCTGTTTCTTGCTACTTTTGCTATTAATCTTTAATGGATACGAATGGCTACCACTGACACTTTCCAGGGAGCTGGGATACATTAGAACAGGTCCAGCTCTCTTTTGTGTGTGTTTGTGCGTGCGCATTTGTGTTTTTCATGAGGTACTGAAGCGTAAAGTAGGCTCTTTGTTGCCTTTCGGGATGCACGGCTTGGGCTCATGCATTTTGTGATCTAGTGTTTGATTAAACTTTTCTTTTACATATAAAGCTTTGTGCATGTGCCAACTTTTTACCAAATGCTTTCAACCGGCACTAAGACACTTCTATTTTACCACACGCATATATTACATAAATTTTCTTCACGCAGACAGACAGCAAAAAGCATCACTGCATCTCTTTGCATGCTGAACAAGCTTGCAGCGCAACACAATATTACAAAACTACACATAAGAGTATATTACATATTATACTGTTTTTAATAAAAAAATGTATATTTCAATCCTCCAAGTATTCCAAGTTGTGATGGGCGAATCTACCCAGTTTCGCTTCGCCGAAAAATTAGCGAATTTCCAGCAAATTTTGCGAATTGGCGAAAAAAATTAGCAAAACGAGTCGCGGTTTTTGACGGGCGTTGGGTCAACTTCGACGCGTCACGTCATTTTCATTGTGTCGTGTCAAAAACGATGCGTGACTCGTTTTTTTAAGCAAATTTTCGCTGGCGTTTCGCGAATTTATTCGCCAGTGGCGAATCGCAGGAATTCACCCCTGGCGAATAAATTCGCCCATCACTAATTCCAAGCTACATAGGAGGTAAAAACTGAGAAAATATCTTTTTCTGTATAACTGTTGTAAAAACATTCTTCTAGTCTAGTTGCCTAATTAACTATCACAAACAAACCAGCCACTGCATAAGGGTGCAAGTGCAGTGTGCAAAGTGCAGTTTCAGGCACTTAGGTTTTTTACTCAGAACGCAGAATTTTTCCATATTTGAAGCATAACTGTGGCCCTGAGGGGAAAGTAAATGCAATTATACTGAAAATGTTGAAGAGATGGGATCCACTCCATTTATGTGGGGACTTCAGGGCTGGAGGAAGCAGAGAGGCAATATAGGATGTGTAGTAGTGGAGAGTGGGTGGACAGAGTTGGGTTGGGATTGCTGTGCTATTGCTCTTGAATTATGAAAAAATACTGTAATTGGGTTAAACAATAAGTCACCAAATTGCACTTTCCACACTGCACTTGCAGTTGTGTAGCTATAGAGGAAACAGACCCTGCAGCTGCAGGGGGGCAAAGGGGCACCTTTATTTTTTATAGAATTTCAATAAATATTGGTAAAACAGGTCAAAATCTAGACATGGGGGTCTGAAAAATAATTTGCTGTGGGCCCCAGTAATATCTAGTTACACCACTACTTTTCTCTTGTGTAGACAGGTTGATATGTTTTTGGAAAAACCCTGGAACTACTGCTCTGCACAGTTCCTCCAACTGCGCATGCGCCCGAAAGTCACGGAATTTCCAAAAGAAAGGTCGGAAAGTTTGAGACTTTCAGGTGCATGCGCAGGTGGAGGCATTTGACGTCACGGAGCTACTGCGCATGCGCCTGAAAGTTACGAAGCTTCCAGTTTCTTTTTTCAGAAACTTCATGACTTTCGGCGCATGCACAGTAGATCGGCTCCCTCCCGGTACGAGTTTGCTAGCCCTGGCTATCCCCAACCGGAATGTGCCTCTATTAGCCCGCACCTTTGGTTGGGGTAACTTTTTTTTGCAATAGGTGCCCTTTAAGACGGCAGGATGGACTCCAATCCAAATATGCAGAAAAGCAAGGAGTGAATTTGGATGCAAACAGCCGTAATTAGTGATAGGTGAATACATTCGCCAGGCATAGATTTGTGGCGAATTTCTGTGCTTCACCGACCACTAATAAATTAGTGAAACTGTGTCAAAACGTGTCATAAATAAAAATCAGCTCCAATGAGCGCTCATCAAAATGGATGCATACAATTGTTGTTCCTCAAAATTATTCAGACACCCATTTACCTATGGGTGTCCTATGCTCCTATGGGTATTTCCTTCTTTATATGGAGCAGACTTCATTAAAGCAACTCACCTTTTCATACTGTAATGATCCCCCTTATATAGTTTGTGGACCAGATGCAGCAAACAGTCTCTTCCATCTGTAGGTTTGGAAGATAAATCCTGTCTCTGGTGCTATAAATATAGCTCTGTAGTCATTAACATTTATCGAGTGTAGTGTTAAATAACATTAATTGCAATGGAGTTAATTTGTAATGAATTGGCTTAATTGAAACATCCATCCTGCAGGGTCATCAGTAAAGTCTGGTCCATCGGTAAGAGACTTAGCTGGCAGTAGGTAGCAGATAGCACAGGAGCAAGCTATGGGCAATTTTGGGCATAGCAATAGAATCTTGCCTTTTTCCAGCTTCATCAATCACTCCCAGAAGCTTTATGGTTAATAATTCAAATTGTATGTTTTTTTTTTTTTTTTTAAAGATGAGAATCAATCATTCAAATCGAATCAATAATGCATATTGGTGTTCTAAATGTTTCCAATTAGCTTTATTTTTATAGCAAAGTATGTAATATACAATAAAGTATTCACGAATGACACAATACAGATAATAACTCATAACTCTGCACTTTACAGAAGATGCAGATTTAAATAGATGTCAATGTTTTAAAGAAATTCTTTGATGGGAACCAGATTTGCTATAGTGCATTACTCCAAAGCTTAAGGGGTTTGGAAATGACAATAATAACCAATCCATCATTTGTTCTACTCTTTGACAGTTTAATGTTCTCCATTTTATTTGCTAGTGGTTAAAATTTTTGATATTTTACAATGTGCTGCTGTTAGTAGGGTCGTGAATGCTTTATGTTGGTGGGGCCAACAATGAAATGCAAAACCATCATAATGACAGAAAAGCTAGAATTTTTTTTATTACAGCTTCTTCCGGTTGCAGAAATTAATTTCCCTATAAACTCCAAGTATTGGGGCGAATTCACTAATATCCGAAAATTCACCAGCATTGGCTCCGCTAGCGTTCGCCGCACTTCACCAGGCCAATTTTTGCCAGCGCTACGCAAATTCACTAGAGTACGAATTTACGCTCAGGTCGGCGAACGGTAGCGTAGTTGCGCTAGTGTTACTTCACTAGGCCGAGCGCAGTTACGCTAGCGAAGCCTAATTTGCATACGGCGGGAACTTTAACGTATAATAGAAATATATATTACAGCCACTACATTCCACTACACAAGCCCAGGAAACCTTTAATAAATAAAATAAAGTTGTCCTATTGCCCTACATGTGCCCCCTGTATAGTTGTGTTGCCATATGTTAGGAAATGAAGGGGGGAAGGAGGGTAACCCCCCCCCAAAAAAATGCAATCTTTTTCAGACTATCACCCTCCAATGGTAAAACACGCCAGCGTTTTTTTGGGACTTTTTTGACATTTTTTTTTTCAACTTCCTATCTATTGTATTGAACTTCGCCTGGTCTGACCAGGCGAAGTAAAGTCTAACGTAAGTGGTAACATTCAGGAAAATTATGATCTTAGTGAATTTGCGTAATTACGATCCTTCGTCAGTGCGCAACTTCGCCTGGTGTAAGGGTGCGAAGTTGCGCAAGTCTATCTACTTCGCTAGCGCAAATTCGCCAGAGCCGGTGTATTTCCGAAGTTACGAATTGACGTCAAGCTGGCGAATTAGCGCTAGCGTTAGACGCTTTGCACTTTAGTGAATTTGGGCCAATGAGTTCAAATGGTACGTCCTTGTTCTTGCCATTCTCAAGCAACTATCCACATATACAGTTATCAAGGCAATCTATTCCTTCTTGTGAAAAAATATTACATCCCTCAAAATAGAAATAAAGCAGGGCACAGATATTACTGCTGATTTAAACAAAATTAATGCTGTTTATGGGTGATGCTGCATTAAAATGTGTTGTAAGAAGTTTTGTTTGAAAGTTTTTTTTGCCTAAATTTTGGTACAGGCAGAAATAAAACATCACCACTAGTTTAGATTTTTATTGCACATAAACTTTTGCTGTTATTTTAAATATTGTAGTGCTCTAAAATTGTGGTACTTTGGATCTCTTAGCACCACAGGTTAAGGCATCATTCTCTCCTTCTTGCCCTATTACAGTATATCTGCTTTTGTACATCTACTACTATTTCTAGGTCCTCCATCTACAGTATACCTGCTAACTGAAAGCCACAATTTCTTCCCAGAGACTATTATCCCACTACTACTCTAGGCAC